>OMLI01018036.1:20270-31945 GCA_900302605.1 Rondeletia loricata
GTTCAGCTGATTTGGAAAAGGGAGCTGTTATCTGCATTGGTCTGCATTGGGAGTAGGAGTTGTTCGACTAATTGTACTCAAACGTGTCCCCTTACTGTCATTTGGCCGCTTTAATCCTTTTATTTCACTGGCTCTGTGCTCATACAGAATTTCCCTGATCACCGCTACTGAAGGCATTCTCCTCTGCAGAACCGCATTTAAGCTTTGAGATTTTTGGAGATTTCTCTAAAGTAGGTTCAGTGGCTTTGTCTGAATTCCCTTTGGTGGTGGACTCAGCTTTGGGCACCCCATCACAACGACGCAGCTCAGATGCCTACAAGACCATTTTAAAGAGGTCACCTTCTCCAGGGAGGGGGAGGGACGACTGAGTCACAGTTGAGACTGCACACCATGTCTCAGCCGTCATGTGAGCCGCTGCCCAAGACACACGAGGGAAAAAACGCAAGGCCAGGTGCCTTAAAATCCACAGTCACTCACTACCTTCTTTACAGTCTGTTCCCTCCTGCTCTCAGCTGGGGCTCAGCACAGACTCTGTCATAAAGGAAAATAAATAATGATCTTTGTTCAGCCTTTACAACATAAAAGCATTTCTTTTTTTCTATATAGCGCCTATATACAACAATATGCTTTTTTTCCCAGGATGGTGCTGTATAATTGACTGTGTAAAATGCCCTTGGTTGTTGCTCTGCCTGCTGGCTTCTGTAAAATGTACCATCTGTTTACAAAGTCAACGAAAACTCTTGAACCAAAAGTCCCTCACATTTGCGCACAGACTGATAAATCACACCAGACTACAGTGCTAATATTCACTATGACATTTCTACTGTAGTGACATTTCCCATTTGCATTGTAGTTATTGAGGTTAGAGTACACTGAATGACATTTCCACTTATTTTCTTCAGTTCAAGAACTAACCTTTCTTTTATTTCCATGTATTTTTAATTGTCAGCGCACTAAAGTTTAACATTGACAAGCCCAGACAAATGTCTATATCCAAAATATCCAGCTTAGTTTAGTGTCAAGAAATGGGACAAAAATAAAACTCACATAAAACTCACAAGGGAATCATCTCTAAATCCTCCCAAATCCTTTTTCTTAAGCAGCTAGTAACATCTTTAAAATGTCAGGCATCGCCCAGCTTAGGTTATTCAATATTACATCTCAGAATACTTGGAAAAGAGCTGACTCTCCAGCATCTGCCTTTTAATTTCCTCCGTGCCTCCAGAGATAGACTGTGCCGTATTCTTATTTTGATATCGTTGAGCTGATAAAAGCCATGTTTCTGTCTGTGTGACCTGATGAAGGCTGGACGGCGACAGAATCGGCCCCAGTGTCTCCAGCCTAAGGTCAGCTCAGCCTCTTATCTAACGTCAGAGTGCTCTTCAAAATGCACTGAGACAGAATGGTCTCACCAAAACCCCCTCTGAATGTCTTAACCTCTCTGAATATCAAGCATGTGGATGCACATCTCCCTCTGCCTCTTCAGACTCCTGAGAGGCTATTGTGGTGGCTCAGCGCTCAAGAGCCTCTCGTCTCTAAAGGCCATACCCGATTTGACTGCTGTCTGCCGAGCACTCCAGTGTGAAGGTCACCAACAGAGGAACCTCTGAATACCTACTAGGTGCTATTTGGGGAACATGTCAGTTCACATGTCTGTAGCTATAGTCAATGGTGAACGTATTGGGACAGTTGAGCGAAATTGGTTGTTGTTGCTGTAAACTAAAAGATGTTCATTAGTCAGAAGTACAGGCCAGTGCTGCTGGACACAGTGGCCACTGGAATTTATTCTAGGTGTTTTTCCACTTGCATGCTAAGATATATTAAAATAATTTCAAAAATAAAGTTAGATGGTCCAAATTCACCCCATGAAACTTCCTTTTTGGTGCATAACTGTGTGAAGTTTGTGACCGACGTTATCAAAGTGGTGATATCTTCCTTTGAGATATTCTACAGCCTCTTACATTGTAGTGCAACTAAATGGGATTTTAGCAGAGGGACAAATGTGATTGTTCACTACTTGGTACAGTGTAGAATAAATGGATGCTGAGATTCAGTGCTGTCCGCACACCTAAGTCTAGGGGCCTTGGTGGGAAAAGCCTGATCACTACACTAACTTCACTCCATGGTCCCAATACTTTCACAACTCACTGCATGGAAGACTAACCCAGCCAAACTCATGCTAAAGTATTTATTAACACTGACTTCTAGACTTCAGTTTGCGACAAACAGAACAAGACTTGTAGACGGGAAGTGATATGACAGCTTAAGTAGTCCTGATGGTAAATGAGAGTCTGGCCTATGGAGCAGGGAGCAGCGGGAACAAGCTGGCTGTGATGTAGAGTCGGAGCAGGGCTTCGTGTAGCTCATGTACGCCCAGCATACAGTAGAGAGGCTCTGTGCTGCCTTGCATTTACATTAATATAATGTACACAAGCTTATGCAGCAACAGTAATAATATCCATCATTTTATTGAATCAGCAGTTTTATCCTTGCTATAAGAGGAAAGGATAGCGCAGCATGTGATGCTGCTTCTGCTCATTTAGTCTGGTAAGCTAAGCGGGTTGGCTCTGTGGGATGCAGGAAAAAAGTCCGGCACCGTTCTTTTTTCTGTCTATTAGTTATGACCCGCTACGTACTGAGCGCCTGCCACCATGCATTTCCACCACTCACACACATTTTGTACGTTGTTCTTCAGATAATGGAAATATGCTAATTTCAGATTTATGTCATCCATCCATCCACTCTTTCATTATCTGGCTTGGGAGCTGTATAGTATTATTTACTCTGCTGTTTTGAGTGTTATTAATAATATTCATACTTTGATAAGGCTATTACCCTTTAAAGGGTCACTGCTCCTCCTCTTCCACTGCTTATTTCATGCCTGCGTTTCATCCTAGTTTACACTTACAGCTTTTGAAGTTGTCTTATAGCCCCAATATAGAATGGATTTGGTCATATTAATTTGAAGTATATTCACATAGATTCTTGAGGGGTTTGACATAAACATGAGAAACAAACCTTTATTCCTCAAAACACAAAACACAGGCATGTTTTATCTCATACTTTACAGATATTACTAATTTAAACAAGCTTCTAACCTTCAAATGTTCAAAATATATCTATACAATTCATGTTTGTATGTTACGTATTGTCTTCACTCCAATATCAATACAAATGAACCCAAAAAACCTAAACAAAGCCAGTAAGGCATCTCCTGTCTCAGCAGCGACACCATACTGCAATTACGGATTGAAGCTTTAACAAGAGATTGGATTGATCTCTTAAAGAGGCAACATGGCCACATGCCTGTAGCAGTGACCCATTTAGAGGCCATTCCTATCACTTCAGGTCAATCAGCCTAACCCTGTGTATTAAATGATCTTGTACCTATGACCTGCAAAATATAGGCAATTATAATGTAAATGTAAATGTAATATATAACAAATATAACCCACAACTGTGATTTGTATGAATCACATTCATTTATTCCTCACAAAGTTTGACAGCGGAGACATCAGAAGTTAGAATTAAATCCTATGATGTTAAATTGTCCTCTGTAGTTTCCAGAGAATGGGAAGATATATCTGTGAAACACATTCACTGTTACTCAAATCAATGAAATTAAATGAAATTAGCAATTGGACACCCTTGCGGTTTAAAGCTACTTTTCCATTTGACATGGTTGTGGCATTTTCTAAAACACAAGATCTGATGTAACTATCCCTTGTGCTATTTAGGGTGAGCACCTGCTGTATGAAGAAACCTGGTTTGGTTGTTAGAGGAGGGGGGTGTGTGTGTGTGTGTGTGTGTGTGTGTGTGTGTGTGTGTGTGAGAGAGAGAGAGCAAGTATGTCACTGGGTTTGTCACGCTGTGGGTTTCGTTGAATCAGGTCCATGAAACCTTCAGACAGCTCAACAGTAAGTTCTGGCTTCCCAGATCAATCCATTGATCAGACCTATACTCGTCTACAGTACACCTCCTCTACCTTGTACTATACACTTCATTTTACACCTAGTCTACAAAACGTCACCCAATAATTGCTGACCTGGCCACTGATCTCAACAATCACACGCTAAAGGGATGACTGACCCTTCTGACTTGAAACGACCAGCTTAGCAGTTCAGAAACCAAACTGTATCAACAAGCAGTAAGCTTAAAGGTGCAATAAGTAAGGTTTTTACTGTCCCATAGCACAAAATGACCATGCAGAGATTTCTGGCTTTCAAAACTCATTTTCCTGCCCGTACTCTCTATTTTGGAACGGTGGAACTGTGGCCTGCCACAATTTCTGACCATGAATCCCCAACCCCTTTAGTAAACTAGTAGTGGATGTGGCTACAAATTCCACAGGGTGCACCCTGGCTTTTCAGTCTCGCTGCTCAGCCAGGTTACTGTTAGCTCAGCTTCTTCCTTTCATATGCCTCATCTACTGAATCATCCCATGGCACAGTGAGCTCTGCAAAGTAAACAGACCATTGAGTTGTGCCAATTGTGCTTGCTGAACTGTTTCTTTAGCAGTCCAGTTCTGTGCAGTTGCTAGAGTAGGTGCTACACTTCTCACTGTCAACTCCAGCCTTACTCTTGCTAATTTGAATTCCTCTGTTAGGCTAGATAGGCTTTTATACAATCCATCAACCTGCCCAGGGATTGCAGATGAAAATTAGCAGTATGGCTAAATCTGGCACATTTACAGCAAGGGACATAAGCCCAAACTGTATGCCACAGCTGTAGCTTTAGCTGGCCTGGTTACATTGACCTCTCTATGTACTCTAAACGTCTTATCACATCTCATCTTCGCCCCTGAATCTGCTTTGTCTGTCAAATTTGTCTTATACCATCTTCCTAAACCGTCGGCAGGCTTCTCTGATATAGTTGGAAGTGCCTCTTAATGAAGAACCTTAAATCTGACAGTCTTCCCTTGTGAACAGAGATGCATAGAAGAATAAATCCCAAAGCACTGCATACATCAATGGGCTATACATTTAGCCCATACAATCAACTGCCCTTCCTATCTGAGAGGTAGGAGGCTAAGCACTTAACTTGAACTCTGTTCATCCCCGAGGCCGTCAACATATTGACAATCGCACATGGTTTACTGTGTTGAAGTTCACCTTCATCACTGTCCTTTCTGTAACAGTCAGGCAGGTATATTGGACAGGGTGGGTTCAGTGGAGTTTTTCTGAATCCAAATTGGAAGTCATATAATTAACTTTCTTTTATTCACCCACTCTATTAATTGTTCATCTATCATTCTCTGTAGAATTTTGGAACTAACACCCAAATGGATCCTGGTCCATAATTACCAGATTCAGACCTGCTCCCTTTTTGAATAATGAAATTGCTTTTGTATGTCACTAGGCACAAAAACGTTATTTGCTAGTTGTAGACATTTCTATCTCCCACCCTATATTTTGGGTAATTATTCAAAACTGATTGTAGGCTATATCTGCAGGTAGTTCCTGCAAGGCAATTTGATTGCTCAGATAAACATTTCAACCATGTATTAAGGATTGGTTTCTAAAGTAACTAGCGGGAACCAAAAAGCTAGTCAACCATCTTTCAGGCTTTCTTCTGATTTTCTCTACATGTATGTATTCAATATGGAGGACAGCTTTTCAGACATCACATGTTGCTAACAGTTGTTAAAAGCCATAATACCCTTGAGGCTGTTCTTTACAGTGATTTGGATACTCAGCACAAGATATACCCACTGCTGTGCACTAAAACCCACAGACATTTATGTGATGTAGCTCTTCTCCCTCCCCTCTCCAGGTTTTGCAATCCTCCAGGCCATCATGGAGTCGGCTGTAGCCAATAACTGGCAGGTGACGGCGCGCTCCGTGGGGAACATTGTGGACCCCACAGAGTACAGACGCATCATTGAGGAGATGGATCGCCGGCAGGAGAAGCGCTTCCTCATCGACTGTGAGGTGGACAGGATAAACTCCATACTGGAGCAGGTATCGAGTCAACACACCTACTACTTCAGTGTTCATTATCTAAGAAAAACGGACACACTTGAGATAACAAAATGTCTATCCTTCATCTCCAAGAAAAAATCCTTAGGTACCTTTACTCCGCCTTGTTCCATGTTCCATTGTTTTTAAAGAAATACATACGCCTTCTCGTCATCACTTTGTGCTGCGAGCACCATTATTTCCATTTACACCCTCAGTGAAGTAAGGCACTCTCCTGGCTCTCTCCACTCCCCGCTTTTTATTTCTTTTCTATTACCCCAAGCACTTTGAGCGCATCATAACTGCCTCAGATCTCAACCTTCTCATTGGGAAGGCACTGTTAAAACAGACACATTCAATTGAGGGTTGTTATTTGTTGTTTTTTGTTCGAACATTGTTTGAGGTCACCTGGGCTTAATTCACGCCGACGAATAAAACAGCCTCCTCATCCTTGTTTCCTAGGTGATCATCAGCTGTAGTTTTCCCACATCAGTCTTGATTCAGATGTATTTGTTAATGCATGCTGCACACAGTGGCTTCACTTTAATGAATGCTTTATTGACAAAAATGGTATGAAATCAGGGTTATTTAGCTTTTTGTTTATTGCACTTAGAATATAATTTAGTGGTGTTCATTTGCAGGATTCGATTCCTTCGCTGTTTGATTGCTAATATATAAATTGGGGGAAAATTGGATTGGAAAGAAATTACGTCATGCATGCATGTGGTCACATTTTTCCAGGCAAAAGATTTTCAAGCTGAATTGATTTGTTTGAGATAGTGCTACTGAATCCTGAACAATTGTTTATTTCTGATGATAGGCTGTCAGTTGCAATTGAAATTATGCCAGGATTTCTCAGCTGGATGTGCTTTGTGTTTCCTTCAACCAATGAGCTAACACACATGCTTCAAGCAAGAAGACGCTAGAAGTCATACATTTCCCTTCAGTTTTGATCCTTGCAGTTACTGTAAATTGCAGCACTGCAATGTTTACTGGATCTTTTACAAAAAGCCTCAAGCATGGGCTAGTGTGTGTGTGTGTGTGTGTGTGTGTGTGTGTTGGTGCATGCTCATTTGAACCATTAATCACAGACAGATCCTAACCTTCTGTCCTTTGCTGAGGTGTTTGTGTGCAAAGGCGTCTGCCCTCTGCATAATGATCCTCATTATTTTTACTTTTTTTTTAATTTAAAAAAGAAATTTAAAAACAGACATTACAAGCCATTAAAAAAAAAACAAGCACAAAACATAACAAACACAAGAGCTAACTATATCACAAGAAAACAAAGAGTGCAGAAAGTCCTTCGAACGGAGATTGTACTTTCCATCGTTCAAATTTAAAAGAGACGATAAGTAAATCGGAACCATACCAGGAATGGCCCTGTAAATCAGAACATACCAATGACTGTGCCGACGTGCACATAAGGAAGGCCAGTTCACTTTTGAATATAATACACAATGGTGAGTAAGAGATCCACAGTTTGTAATAAATCTCAGAGCCCCATGATACACGTTATCCAGCATGTGGAGACAGTGAGCAGAGGCATTACACATAACACATCACCATAATCAATCACAGGTAGAAAGGTAGACTCACACCAAAAGAAAAGCAAGACTTATTTCTAAAGTAAAATCCTAGTAAAAGCTTCAGCTTCTTTGTAACATAATGGATATACGCCTTAAAAGACAAGTGGTCATCAATTAAAAACCCTAGGTATTTAACTCAATTTGTTGACCATTTCTGGTAACAATTTTATCGGACAATGTTGATCTTACTGTACTTTTTTCTGCATTTAGAACAAGTTGCAGTTGACAGAGCTGCTCTTGTACTCTATCAAATGCATACTGAAGATACACAAAAGCTTTAGCAGGAGTAGGTGCAAAGACAGTAGATGGCATAGCTATCTTGGCTCTACCTAAACAAAACAAGAAGGAATGAAACGGGGAAAGAGGCACCTTGACAGTTAAGCAGAACAGTTGTAGCACTGTAGAGGTCCAGAGGTTCAGGTGACAAGGGTGGAAAGATTAGATCTTTAGAAACATGCATCCACTACAGTAGATGAGCTAATATTGAATCCAGACTATTTAGCTGACTGCCTGCCATGTCTAGCTTCAAGGCATAGCTTACATATCAGACACACTATAAAATACAACTGTTTGCAATAATTCACTATCTCTGAAATGTGCTGATGTCTACCACATGCAGAGCTGGCCTTCAGTAGCGTTGTCCTTGGTGGCACTGCTTAAGCCTGCCATAGCCTGGTGCATAACAACCTGATGGAATGAAACCAGAGTTCAATGATGGACTCTTCCAGCTCTGCTTCAAAACCCATTTGTTACACCCATCCTCTTTTTCACAAGCCTGCAATTAGGCTAGCCGTGGGTCCTAGTTCTTCAGCACAGTCACAGCCAAGTCCTGATCTAAGTTAAAATAATTGACGTAATGATCTCAGCTCATTAGTGCCCGAGCCTCAGGATGCCATCCAGTCCCCAAGTCAGAAGCCCCAGAGAGTGCTCCGAGATAGAGGAACTGGTGTCTAAATAGCGAGGCAATGTCCATTGATATTTGTAGTGAGAAGGATTTTCAAAAGCACAACTGTCAGTGGATAAGCGTCAGTGTGGCTAGCCTCATCCTCTGTCCTCAGATTCCTCACTTTAATCACTTCCTCTCTGGAGAAACAAAAGACCTCAACAAGGACTTGAATTGGTCCTGAGATGGTTGCCATGGATACAGGATGGAGCAGCTCTGCCTTTTCCTTCAAACAGCTAACACATATTCCTGGCCCCACTCACTAAACCCTCCTCCTCCACAGCCTCTTTACTGTTTCAAAAGATGGGGGTTTCTCTCACCTAATGTGCCCACTCCACCTCTGCTCCCCAGCCCTCCTTCTCTCCCCCTCTCTCCCTCTGCCTCACGCTTTGACTAGCATCAGGAGGGAGGTACCAGGGGTGAATCGGATAGGATGTGAACGTCACGTTTGTCAGGAAACTATCTGTACTTGAAGTGAGTGATCAGGGTCAGTGTTTGTGGCCTTTGAGACATATATTGTCAAAATGAAAAGCTCATTGACAACAAGTGGAATGGTGGAGGAGAAGAAATGACACATCTGTCTTCCCCTTCTCCAGGGACTGCATGTTTGGGTCATAGTCACACACCAAACGCTGTGGAAATGGCAGCTGGAGGAAGGGCAGGTCAGGGTATATCAGTCCAACTTGCCGTCTTTGTGGTGACGGATGAAACAGAGAAAATAAATCCCTCTAATACTTACCCTTTCAGAAAGTCATAGTGAAACATTTGTAATACAACCCTCACTGAATATTAGCACAGAAGGAAAATATACTTTGTATGCTGGTGAAGTATTTTCACTATTCCCAAGCTTACTTCAACAGACCCCTCAAAAGAGGATTCTAAGAATCCCTGAGTTGAATTTCTGGATGTTTTAGCTCTAGATGAGCCATCAGTGTATTGAAGAAACATCAAATGGCAGCACACTATGACAGGTATCCCGAAGAGCGAGGAGAGGCAAAACAAAGAATGTGGACAGTGGACAGAGGGCCGTGCTGTTGGCTGTGGCTCTTTGTTCTGGACTCCCTACTCAGAACGCTATAATGATTAATAAATCCACTTGGATTTATTAACCCCCCCCCTTAATCTTCATTTATCCAGGCAAGGATTGCTGAGCATGCCTGCAGTGCCTTGCTTTGCATTCATACAATTCTATACATTAACACATATGAGCTGCCCTGTACAACCAGTCTTTTAATGTTGGCTGCTAAGAAGAACAGTTGGGAGTTAAATGCGTTGCACAGTGGCACAGTTTTTGCTGAGGGAGGGGAGAGTTTTACTAATTCACTTAACCTGCTCAGATTTGACCTACTCGTTCAGGGATATGAACCAACAACCTCCCGGTCACAAGCCTGCTTCTTTAACCTTTAGGCAGCTGCCTCACCCCTAAATTAATCAGTGACATACATTTTAAAAATGCACTGTATGGACAATTGAAGCATGCATTCTCTCAATAAATAGGCTCATCACAACATTATTATGTATGTAGTTTACTAGCCAACTCTCACCTCATTATTCTTTGTCAATCCACAACTTTTTTTGTCGCTTAATTGTCATAGACCTTCAATGGGTAACCTCAAGAGGTTTTTCTTGAGAGATTAGTTGTGTGTGAAGTAATTCATCTGCCATCACCAGACAAAGCTTAGGTCTGAAAATTATGCAGATTGCCCACCTCTCGCAGGATATATGTGTGTGTGTGTGTGTGTGTGCGTGTGTGTGTGAGTGGTTGTATGACTCTCGGTGATGAAAAATTACTCTGCATTGCACTGTGACCTCCACACTGCGACCCTTTGTGCTGGCATTGAGCGATGAGGAAGAGAGAGAAAGCAGGCATTCCCAGAGGCCTTGGCTGTATTTGAAGCACAGCATCGATAGGTTTACGAACACACTGGGACATTCCAGCTTATTTACAATATGAGCCTTCATTTGCCAAACAGCTGAAAAACAACAAGGGATCATGCTGTGGGAACCCAACCCTGAATATGACCCCTGTCTTCCTTGAAGACGCGCTAAGGGGAGGATATGAGAGCAGACTACAATAGGAAATAGAGATTTGCTGCTCAGCTCAGCACAGTGCGGAGAAAGTCTTGAATGTCCCATGAGTATTCATTTGTATGAAGTGTCTCCGTTTTCTTCTTTTTAATGGGCACCCAGAATGGAGGAAGGAGCAATAATTACTGTGCTGCCAAATGCTCCAATTAGTGCTCAGATTAATGAGAATATGTCTCTTTAACATTGGCACGTACCTGACATCACAAAAGATATCTTCTTTTGCCTTTTATTCCGTTGTTTTTGTATGCACTACTCATTAAATTGCCTTGCATTACACACCCGAGTCTTTATGACTCATCAGTCTTTAGAGACAGGTACTTTGGAAACGCAGTTGATGGTAGTTGGCTTTTTCAGAGGTTGGGTATTTTGGTTTTGTTCCTCAGGAAGATTGAGTGGCATAAGGAAAAAGGATAGATATGGCTTGTGTTTTTGAGCAACTAATTGCTGCAGTGAACATTAGGAGTTGGTCTGGAATGGCCACAGAGCATTGTAAGAGAGAGTTTGTCTGTCTTGTCAGCGCTGCAGTTGTCATGGAGGAAGCTCTGTAACATTATGGCCGTTGGAATCACTATAATGAGAAAGAAACGGGGAGGGTCAGAAATGCTGGTAAGACAATTGAGTGTGAGCACATGATAAGGTAGTGTATAGAGGATTTTCATTAGGGGCAGGCAACATAACACTAATGGCGTTGAGGAGGCTGAGCAAAAGGAGAAAATATGCAAAATAATCTGTCACGTTCTCACGTCCCTTCAGAAGTGAATTTGCATGCTTAAACATAGCCAGTAGTCACACTGCAACTGCAATATTAAACACACTCAACATACTGTTTTTCTGTGCTCCTTTTTCTATCTATCTATCTATCTATCTATCTATCTATCTATCTATCTATCTATCTGTCTATCTATCTGTCTATCTATCTATCTATCTATCTATCTATCTATCTATCTATCTATCTATCTATCTATCTATCTATCTATCTATCTATCTATCTATCTATCTATCTATCTATCTATCTATCTGTCTATCTAGGTGCCAGGGCAACGGTGCCGCTGTGTTGTGGGCAGTATTCTGGGTGAGGGAGAAAGCAAGCCCAGTGAGGAG
>OMLI01018037.1:0-14906 GCA_900302605.1 Rondeletia loricata
CCTGTAAACTTAATTTGCACAAGAGATTTTAGTGAGGTATTATTTTGTATCCTTCCACTTCCTTTAAACATTTAACTTAACACATGGAGTCGTGGACAAGTTGCGGTCAGTGTGTGTTAAAGAGGCACTATGCAATTTGTTGTACATTGTTTAATGTACGATTCGCCAGTTTGTGATGCACACTAAAGAATCTGATAAGCTTTCATGTCAATTCTGTGAGTAAATACATAATTCCTGCTTTTTGCCTTTTTATGGGTATTTTTTCTTCTTCAGTTACACAGATATCGTGATGTATCGTTGATGAAATGTCTCGCAATATATCGATTATCGCAGATATCGTGTATCGTGATATTATCATTATCGAGGGCCAAATATCGTCACAGTATCGTATCGTGAGTTACTCGTATCGTCCCACCCCTAGTGCAAATTCAAGACTGTTTGCTCAGCCATGGCCTTTTGTCCAGAAAAGTTCTGCAATCGTGTCTTGGTTCTTAAGAGGAATTTGTAAGCTTGGTGTAATACACATCTTGAACTCTGGTAAACTTCCAAGCAACCTTAAAGCTTACAGAAAGGAGGTCAAAGGAACATTTTTAATATATTATTATTATATATTTGTATGTATAGGCTACCTATTTGTTTATGAATGTAAAACAATATTCATCTGTTCCTTTTCTGTGGTCATGCTTGGTAATTTGAGGGACAGTTTATTAGAATCAGAGGTGGAAAGTAATTGGGTACAATTACTCTACTGTACTTAAATAGATTTTTAGAGTAACGCTTCTTTTTTGAGTATTTGTAAGTCTAGTTTTACTTAAGGAAATTCGTAAGCATTTTCTCCAACTTTCTCAAATTGTATCTTTAGCCATAATAGGAGTGAGTACAATACAATGAGCATTTCCAGTAGAACATTAATTGTGGACATCCCATAACTGATATTATAGCTTTGTTGATATGAGCTAAAAAGGAACCATCCTCGAACCTTGGGCTCATAATGATCAAATTATTTGAAAGGACCATGCCAAAACAGGTGAACTGGTATTTCTGAGGGTAAGATTTTAGAAAGGGCACAAAATCTTAGATTTTTACTGAAAAGTAACTAAAGACAGTATTTTTTCTAGTGAGTCATTCTTTTAGTGGTGAAATAATCTATACAAATACTTTTACTCTGAGATCAAGTAGTCTTACCCTTAAATTCTCACTCTTTCTGTGCTGTGCTGGTTAAACATTCCCAATGTATGTAAGATAGGGAGGTCAAAATAGGTGCATGTTTCCTATTGGTGTGCCTGTTTATGTGGTGTGTTGAAGAAACAAGTACAATAGACTAACAAAACGGAGTTAACATTTAAAGCACTATCTATACGTTTGAAGACGATGGTTGATTGTTATCAGAGCCATGCATCTAAATATTTAGATACGGGATTGATTGTAATTTTGTCTCCATATTAGGTGGCATTGAAAACGATGTCATCCAGCAGAATAAAGGGTAAAAGCACAAGATTGCGTTGCATTTTCATCAAATAGTTTGCCATTTTGTGATGACTTACTCAGAGATTTATCAAGGTCGTTGTGGGAATTTTAGGTTTTTTTGTTTATTTTTTGGCTCCCTTTGTCCATTCCGGGGTTGTCGGTATCATGCTCAAGTGGAATAAAACCGTGGGGGTGCTGAATTGATTAGCTGCCCTCCTGTTATTGGCCAGTCGTGGATAACCGGGACATCACTGCAGCGCTTGAATGCCGTGCGGTCAGAAGTCATCCAAAGGTTGAGGGGTCACTTTCAATGAAAAGAAGAGGGGAGTTGCTTCTCATAGCCTCGGAGCCGCGCTGGGACAAAGATGAGTCGCACACTATTGAAAATGTGACGCTTTACGTCTTCCCACCTGACCGTGGCATCTCTGGGCTTTGTGTGAATGAGGGATGGCGGTAAATTGAGCGACGTCTAGACAAGAAGAACGTAAACAACACGTTTTGCGATTGATTCTCACACATGATGCGCCGCACCCCGTGTTTAGTTGTCACTTATCCCACTTTACGCTCCAGACGATTTAAAAAAAAAAAAAAGTCTGCTTGATTTATTCATGAAAACTAGTCTGCCTAAAAAGACGTAAATTGGCCTTGCGTAAAACATTTGGGAACGCAGTGAGTCGAAGCCGGGCTGGCATAGATGGACTTGTAACCTCCGACAAATAGCCCAGCTCTCAGAGAGGATACCAGTTATTACCTCGTTTATGGACGACAGCTCTATAAATTCTGTCTGGACACATGAAACATTGGATTTCTCACCGGGATGTTTGGCTCCGTGCGCACGGTTGTTGGGACAGCTTGCCAACATGGCCCCACGTTTTTCTTTGATGTTTTTACAATGTTTGTCCAGTTGCTTAGCGCATGGTGCTCCTTCATAAAAGTTTCAGACACTGGACGACCATGGGGGCGGTCAGAGGGGCTGCCCTTTCCACCTCCATTCACACCCTGAAAGGCTGATGTTGCGTCTTTCTCTCTCATTGTGCAGTTTCGTTCGCTCATTTTGCTGTTCTGGGAAGTCGTCTTAAATAAGATTTTGTCCATTGTTGCTCTAGAGTTTTGTATTGGCGTTTTGAATAACAAGGCAAATAATTGATGTATTTCTTCACTCATTATTGGGATATTTTGTTATGTCAGTAAATGTCCAGCGCATGGGAATTCGTCTTGATCGTTGGGAATGTTTTATTCTTCACTGCGCGAAACAAACTGGATGACCTCCTTTGAACATCGAGAATATTTCCCAACTTGAAGACCTAAAGGAGTTATGGAATTGGGCTGACTTACGCAAAAGAGCAACAATGTATAAAATTACACTACAACACCGGGAGGATGGATGTAAAAAAGATACACATTGGCAAAATGCACTTAACTCAAATAAACTATTTTCAGGATGGATTAATGTTCTCATGTTTATGGTCTTGGTCTGCGAATTACCCGAAGTTTCTTTGAGTGCAAGTGTGGCAGGATCCAAAGTTGAACATCCAGGATTTTGTCCTAACAAGCTGAATGCCAATCTCTGGGTTGATGCACAAAGCACCTGCGAGAGAGAATGCAACGTCGATGAGGTGACTATATCTCTTGATAATCCCATCTAGTTTCAGAGAATGAGAGAGTAGCATAGTCAAATAAAATGTTTGCACTTGTATTTTGTTGTCCATTATTGTTTGTAATTGTCCTATTATCACATTTGTAGGCCTACTTCATTTATACAGCCTACATTTGCTTTCGTAAATCCTGTTTTCTACATTCTGCGCAGGACTGTGCTGACTTTGAGAAATGCTGCACCAATGTGTGTGGCCTAAACAGCTGTGTAGCTGCACGGTTCTCTGACGGTCCTCCTGCCCAGCTGGATGGGCAGGGTGGGAAGGGAGATGGATCCCCCAGCTCCACAGCTACCTGCCAAGGCTTTATCTGCAGCCAGCAGGGAGCAACCTGCGACATCTGGGAGGGCCAGCCCATCTGCAAGTGCCAGGACCGTTGTGAGAAAGAGCCCAACTTCACCTGTGCCTCTGATGGCCTCACCTACTTCAACCTCTGCTACATGGATGCAGAGGCCTGCATCCGGGGGGCGACTCTGACTGTGGTCGCCTGCCGTTTCTACCTTGCCGGGCCCCGTACCAGTCCACTGCCCCAGGACACTACGGCTCACCCCACCCCCACATCCTCCCTCGAGAACCCCATGCCCCCCACACTGTTCTCCAATCCTAGCCACCGGTCAATTTATGTCGGAGGCACGGTCAGCTTCCACTGCGACGTGATTGGAGTCCCCAGACCCGACGTGACATGGGAGAAGCAGACCGAACGGCGTGAGCGGCTAGTCATGAGGCCTGACCAGATGTATGGGAATGTGGTCATCACCAACATTGGACAGCTTGTCATTTACAATGCCCAAGTGTGGGATACAGGCATCTACACCTGCATCGCACGGAATGCTGCAGGGGCTCTTCGTGCTGACTACCCACTGTCTGTCATCCGCCGGGCAGAGGATGACTTCTCTGAAGATCCCGAGATGCCCATGGGGCGGCCATTCTCACCAGCAGACTGCCTGGCTGAAGTAGACCGGAGGGACTGCAGTGGAGAGCGTCATGTGGACTGGCATTATGACAGCAAACTGGGGACCTGCATGGCCTTCAGCAACGGTGGATGTGAGGACAGCCGCAACCGTTTTGAGTCCTATGAGGAGTGCCGGGCATCCTGCCAACGTGAGGGGATGGGCATCTGCTCCCTGCCTGCCGTTCAGGGTCCCTGCAAAGTTTGGGAGGCCCGCTGGGCTTGGAATTCCCTCATGAAGCAGTGCCAAGCCTTTGCCTATGGTGGCTGCCATGGGAACCTGAATAGCTTCCGCACCAAAAAGGAGTGTGAGGCAAACTGTCCACAGCCCAAAAGCAAGCCCTGTAAGACCTGTAGGGTGAAGGGGAAAATGGTGCCCAGCTTATGCCGGAGTGACTTTGCCATTGTGGGGAGGCTGACAGAACTGATTGAGGACCTGGACTCTGGGATAGCCCGCTTTAGCCTGGAGGAGATCCTCCGAGATATAAAGATGGGCTTGACTTTATTCAATACCAGGCACCTGGAGGTGACCCTTGCAAAGATAGACTGGAGCTGTCCTTGTCCCAACATCACCATGGAGGACAGCCCCTTGCTGGTGATGGGCATAGTGCAGGATGGCATGGCCATCATCCAGCCAGACAGCTATGTCAGGCCCATCACTGACCGCAGACTCAAGAAGATCCGTGAGGTTCTGGACAAAAAGACCTGCGAGATGTTGCAGCGCTTCCAGGATTAGGGTTGTTTGCCCACAGAGGTGTATAATAATTCATGGGTCTGTGGTTACCTGTACTTTTAGCACTGAAGACAAGCGTGTGAATTACAGCAAGCTGAACAGCCAATATTTAATATTGGCACATTGTTTATAAGTTATGGGAGAACTTTTTGTATGTACAATATATAACTGTATGCCACAGGTTGCACCACATTCCAGATTAGTTAAGTGATGCCATAATGCTCTTTGTCATAATTATTGTAAACATAGATATTTCTCCTTTTGACGTGTATACCTTAGTATCCTGAAGTAAGAAATAGTAGCTAGAATAGTAGCCACACAAGCTGATCAACTTGCAAAATGGTTCAGCTTATCTGTGTCTAAAGGAATAGACACATATCTATTGTATTTTTCTATATTAATGTATCAAATCTATTGTTTATTGAGCTCTTTCTATTCAACACTTAATTTGTATAGGTATGTAATTGGTTCCCTTTTGTTATGTATGCTTTTCTGATCTAATGTACAGTATGTTATCTCAAATATTCCCCTCTGCAAAGTACTCCTCTTAAATTAGTTTTATTGACGGTTTCTACAAATTGAATGAAGAAATAAAAAAAAGTAGGTGGCTGTATTCAGACAAATATAATACACAAGCAACATGAAGCTGAGAGCCATGTTAATTTTACTCAAGTGCGCAATAGAGAAAGCAATATACTGTATTTGAGATTAAACGAAGTATAACATTTGTCATCAAATTATTTCTTCTAATAACACAAGGGAATATAATTAATTTACAATTTGGCAATGTGTATGAGCTCAAAGTCTCAGGTGAGCTGCTTCGACCATCCTGTTCCAATACTGGTGATGAGATGACAGGTGGGTGGAACAGGTGGAACAGGTTTCCCTGTCAGCATCCAGAAAAGGAATAACAGGAAACTTCACACCAAACTCTCCTTCCTGAACAGAAGACACTTGTTGTTAGCTGGCATGTCCACCTAGAAAGAAAAAAACATTTCAATATATTTATTATTATAGTAAACCAATAATTCCACAACTGCATTGCTTGAAATCCCATCTTTTTTACATATCAAGATATAAAATGTGTTGGATGCTTACTACTTTCTCCAGGAACAAACCGCTCTTCTGTGCTATAGAACTGAGAAGGGATATGTCCCTGAGGCCCCACTCTGGGTTCCTGCAAGACAAGCAATAGCTCTTAATAATAATCATAATAATCTTTATTTATATAGCACTTTTCAAAGAACAGTTTACAAAAAGCTTTACAGAGAAAAAACAAAAGTAGAATCAGTTAAAAGCCAAGCCGTAAAAATGTGTTTTGAGATGTGATTTAAAAAGATTAACAAAAGTCTCCATTTTCTGTCTCTTAAAAGGACAAAAGTTCACACACACACACTCACACCAGCTATGCATCTTTTATTGTGTGGTTGACAAAACCCGTGGGAACCTTCTTTCTTTGTATGAACTGTGAACCATGAAAGAGAACACGGTGGTGTCTGCAATACCGCTCTCTCTTACACAAGCAACAATAACCATGTCTGGGTGATTTGATGAGGAATTAATGCCCAGGAAGAAAGGGCTATGATCACTTTATTCCATTGAAAGATAATCAGTTCCTTCATAACGGAGAAAAAAAGAACCGTAATTCAGTTGAAACATCCAAGATTCATACAACACGGGCCACTGTACCTCTGCCTTAGGCTGTGGTCAAAGTCAACGTTGCTTTGTGGGGTGATCTGACCATTCACGGCATAGGGCTGGGGGTAGTAACATAAGACTGTATGTAGCATACATTCCCAATAAAACAAGTAACACATTACACATACTCACAAAATATCAATTTGATTGTTATACACAGTAGTCATGTTTAGGTTTGGTAATAGCGCATCAGAATTTCTGTAATAGCATGCTTATAACATGGAATGCATGGTTTTTGACTCACCCCATATGTCAATAGAACTCCTTGTGGCTTCAGGATTGCCCCAGCCCCTTTGAATAAACCCTAGAAGAAAAAAAGCAATGTCTTTGGGCACTAGCATGCACAGGGTGGGGGTGAGTGGCAGGGGGGTGACTGCTCCTGCCCTTTTTGTCCTAGGTGCCTTTTATAGATTGAAAGACAAAGACAGAAATTCTAAAGGGGCATTGCTAACACGGATTACTTGAGGAGCTATAAGCTAAAAGGGGCTAATAACTAGTCTGAAGGGCATTTATACCACAGTATTTCAACCCCAGCAGCCCCCTGCAGCAAGGTTCTCCTCTCCAACCACACCAATAAATCTTAAACACAACAACAGTCCCCAGTCAGAGTATTGCAATCAGCAAATGCATGTAAGATGATTTTTTAGATTGCATGTATTGAGTACGGTACTAGCTGTACCTTTGTACGATAATAGCCAATAATTTCTGTGCTCAAAAAAGGCACAGCACAATGTTGGCATAGACACAGCAGCACATGCCTTACCTCTCTTCGAGAGCTTACATCGGTCAGCAGTGAGCATTTAAGGGCACGTGATTGTTTTCATCCTCCTATTATTCAACGTGTATGCAAAAAAGTCTAGCTCTTCACATGAAAAAAACTGTCAAAATCGTGAGATGCCATTCTGCATTGAGAAGCCGCTATTAAGGCTGGCCTATAAACACACTTTTAAATCTGGGCCTATTTGTCTCATCTCATTTTTATACCATTGACTATACTTCTGCACTGAATATAGGCCTTTTTTAATTTTATTTAGCATGGCAAACTATCACTAAAGTGATTCTCAAAATGCACTCTTTAATTTCAGCAGCCTGGTGCAGTTTCACCTTGAATTCCTAAGAGTTGTGCCTTGACTCTTATTGATAAAATACTGCAACTTATGGATGAAATTGGAAATTTCAACCACTGAATACCAACATTATCCATTTTGTATAAACCGAGTGATATAATCCTGACATATGAATACTGAATGAGGACTTGAAAGGGTATGTACTGCCACTGTACAAAACTCAGTAGAAAGATAATTTTTAAAAGCAGATATTCAAAGATTTCTTGCCCTTGACCCTCCTAGCATTTCTGGGGAAGTGCCCTTTTAGAGATGTTTACCCCAGCCCTTATCAGAGGCTGTACATGCCACGGTCTTTGGGTATGATCTGAAGACCACTTACAACCGTTTTTTGCATATGTGCATCTAATGAACCGAGTCCTTCTTTGGTCCTACCTCTGTACAAGCCATTGGAGAGATGTGGATCATGTTAATGTTGAGTACCAGGTCTAGGCTCTCTGGCTGGATCCCTCCCCAGCACTCATGGGACAGAGAGGCATCCAGGTGGATGGCAGGCTTTACATTGTCCAGGTGGTAGTGGGCTCTGTACGCTTCTATGCTGAGAATGGGAACAAAAGAGATGATTCACAATGCAGGTACCCTGCAACAAAACACACACGTTTTATGTGTATATGTAATGCTTAGGTAATGAATGCCTCGTGCGCGTTTACATAAAACCCTAAAAACGGTAGGCCTACATGCTGGTTTATCTGTCCTACCTGTTTTCCTGTCTCTCTCCTCACTTCATCACTTACAGTAAACAGGTCTACAATTATCAATATAAACTGATAAAGCCTCTCTGTTTACCTGGCCAGAGACTGGCGGTCACATTCCGACGGCTGCCACGAGATATTCCGCAAGGACTGTGCGAAGTGTGTGACATGCTGGCCGGTACCGGAGGATATCTCCAAAGCCTGCAACGGTCTCCCGGTGTGCACGCACTCCCGGAGCACCGCCAGAATGGGCTCCTTGTTCCTCTCTGCAGCGGGGGCATTCAGCATCGTGCCAAACCCCGGGTACAACTGCCGCGTGATACGGTAAAACTTATGAACCCACTCCAGTTAAACTGATGGAAGTAACTGGACACACAGCAACTCAAAACCTGACCCAAATGGCCCGTGTTGCTGTTGTGTACGACTGTGACAATGGTCCACTTCCGCAGTGTATCACGTGGCAGATCTGAAAACCAATAAGAATACCGGACAACCACAACTTCTCGTGCGTCGTTCTTTTACATTATGAAAGATGAACTATGATAACAAAGCAAATACACATTTTATAAAGGGGGTCTTTATTTAAGGGAAAATAACATTCAGGTACGCATTCTATTTTACAAGATTTACACATTTTCCCATATACGACCATATTATATTTCCACCAGGCCCCAATTAAAATAACAGACAAGCAATCAAGGTAGGCCAACGTAAGGACACCAATACGTACTGTACATCCGAGTAACAACGGAATTCACATAAGAAGTTAAGATAAAAAATACTGTTCAAGCATCAAGACATAAATAGAAACAGAAAAAAAAGCACAATACTATTTTGGCAAACACAAATATACACAACAAAGGATTGTCAATGTGCTTTAGGTAAACATGCTAACTTGGGTCACAAAACAAATCGATTTCTTATGTGGCAAAGACATAAAAAAAAAGAGGATAACTATCCATAGACCATTCAGTTACATTATGAGGAACTGTACACAAATCTGAATAGATAGATACAGTGAATAACTGAATGTATTACTCAGGTTTATTGATATCCTGAAATGCGACATGTTACAAGCTGCTGGAGTACTGTGAAAAAAAAAAAAAAATCTGAACCAAATCTATCTAAACATCTGCTATTTCATGTCCATGGCAAAAATAAATAGATCATAAGTTACAGTTACTTAAATTAAGTTGTGTGCTTCTGTTGGTGTGATGAAACAATTGGCTTTGCAACTACCTGTACTATTTGCATAACACATACTATAATGTGACTGCATTCATGCAATTGCGAACTGCTTGTCCTTCTCTTCCAGCCCAGTTGCCTCTTTGTCAACCTCACAGCAACGTCCTCCATTTTGACCCTGCTCACTTTCCATGTTGAGCAATGTTTGTGCTGTGCCATAAGTGGACTCCTGCCTCAGAGGTGGACAACTGATGTTTTGCACCGGAGACGGATTCAGGCAGAGGAAGGTCTGGCTCTTCTCGCTCTCATCCAGACTGGTTGTGGCAGTGACCACAGAAGAATCGCTAAAGATTGTGTTGGAGAAGACAGAGTTGAAAGTGAACGGGGAGCCAAAAAGCATGTCCTGGACAGGGGATTTGGGGCGGTCTGTGGCAACAGCCACCGCTGGGTCTCTGGGGGGTTTCACTGGTGGAATGGGATCAGGCTCACTATTATTGCTGTCTGGGTCTGGTTGTTGATTCTGATTGGCTGTTTCCTGCTGCTCCTGATTGTCGATCTCTTCTGAAACCTGGGCAGGTGGTGGGTCAATCTTGGCTGCCACCCTGCAGTCGCTGTTGACGCTGGAGCGTCGAGAAGAGCCCTCCGCTGTGGAAATGACACTGCTGGCTCGGGGGAGAGTTTTGGGGGACCTGGACCCCCTCAGGCGCCCCTCTTTCCCCAGAGGGGTGGAGAAGCAGTTGAGGCAGCCAGACACTGAGGATGACTTACCCTGAACATACAGCACTGTGATCGGGGAACAAGCTAAGGATCGGGTGGTTTCAGCTTGGCTAGAGCCCAATTTTGAATTCATCCCATTGAGCCCCTGGGTCAGTTTGAGGGTACCCCCTGCATCTGATGAGCGGCGAGCGGCTTTGCTGCTGGACCCCCTCCTGATGCTCTTTGTGCCCCGAGTGGGCCAGAGGTCCGGAGTGGGCCCTGGATCTTTCTGTTTGGGTGTGGATTGGAGTTCTAGATTCTGAGTGTTGGCGATGGGGATGGCGGAGGCCTTGGTGGAGGCTTTCTCCTTGTGTGTAGTGGTGGAGGGCTGCTGCTGCTGTGTGTGTCGGGGGGTGGAGGTATCACTGGGAGGCTGGTAAGAGGAGGAGGAACGGCGTGATGGGGGCTGCTGGACAGGGCTGCTGCCATTTGACCAGGGCTCGTTATCCAGGCTCAGGCTGAACTCACCGCTGCTCTCACTCTGGGCCCGACTCTGGATGCCGTTCACCCCTGGAGAACCAACCGGGAGAGAGAGAGATTGAACAGAAATAACTGCCATTTAATGCTTGCAACAGCATACCCAAATAAAAAATCAAATTGAATTTAGCATAACAATCTCTTGCTCCCCCTTCTGCCATATGAAACAATAGGGGGCAGCAGAGTCTCAAGCTCTCCTGACCTCTGTAGTCAGCGTGGAGATTAATATCAATCAAGGCCATGTTTGCGATTTGACGGATTTACTCATAATTCCCAAGCTGATAATACATCTGTGTGCATGCTGAATCCTCTAACTGAGTATCCAGAGGGCTTTACCATGATGTTGCAGCTCGTCATTGTCCTCAAAACCAGATGGCACAGCGCTATCGCTGGAATCCTTGTCTGTGGGGCATAAAATGTCAATGGACGGAAAACGAGAAATCACTCCATGGGTATAAATCGCAGTGATGTCATACCATGTCATTCTTTTCAACACTACTCGTTTCAACACTAAAAGCAAGAAAAGCACATGCGAGTGTTGTCTTGGCTCTGCTCTCCTCTAAACGGTGTGCCAACAGCTGGCTAATGAAGATGACATCAAACAAAACAATGGCGTATGAATGACTCTACCTGTCACCCATAGCTCAGAAATGTCTGGAACAGTGTCGGCGGTGTCAGTGGTTGCGGCGGTGTGGAGATGGCCGGATGACGGAGTGGTGTGGTGATGGTGGAGGATGGACATGATGGAGGAGGTAAGGGATGAGGTCAATGTGTCCTTCCTGTCCTCCTCCACATCAACCTCCGACCCTTCCAGCTGCTCTGAGCTGTCTGCCCACTGGTTCTCCTCGGATGGGGCCGAGGGGTATGCCAAGTCGCTCAGGGCTGGATGGTTGGATCAAGGAATGGAAGAAGTGGGAGGTGGATGAGGGAGGGAATAGAGAGGTGAATTGGTCATATTTGGAGTTGACAACATGGAGACGGAGATGGGTTGTTTCCTCCAATAGACCATATAATAGTGTAGACCACATAATCATTGTTTTATAAATCTGTGGTTTCCTCTTTGGCATTAGTTGGCTCCTGGTAAGGCAGAGCTCATGCGGCATCGGTGTCCTCCTGCAATGCAGCATTTCTTTGACCTCTATTGTTCTAATAAAGAACCCCAGATTTACTTCAAATGCTGCCACTTTGCTAGAAAGTGACTTTGTGTTGCATATGCTAGTATGTTTATTTACCATATTTAATTATTTTAAGTATGATGTGGTGAAATGAGGTAGGTATGGACACATTACTAAAATATTACTTCCTTGATTTTACATGTGCAGGGAAGCATCCTTGCTGGAAATGATAAATTCTACTTTACACTAGGGTTACTTTTGCATTATGACAGTGGCAGACAATGAATTTGAAAAAAAAAAAACCATAGGTACTGCTGGTATTAACAAGTTAGGAGTAAAAAAAAAAGGCAAGTGGCTACAGCCAAGACGAGGTCAGACACTGGACCACAGTCTTTCTTACACATGGAACGACGGAAGAGGGACTTGACTTTGTCTCTGTCCTTCAGTCTGTTCCTCATACGGGGAAAGATTTTCAGTGCAGCTGTTTAACAGCACGTGTGACCACATGGGAGGTAGAGAGAGGTGAGAGAGGGAGGGACGGGATGGATGCAAGGACCGAAAGGGAAGAAAGGAGGGAAAGAAGGAGAAACGGGAGGAAGGAAGGAAGGAGGAAGGAAGGAAGGAAAGAGGTAGGGAGGGAGGGAAAGACAGGAAAGAAGGGACGCAGGAGGGATGGAAGGAGTGAAGAGAATATGTTAACACACACGAATGACACAGGGAAGACATATTTAGGACTGTTGAGGGAAGTGTTCACACACATCATGCATCAGGGACACTGACACTTTAGACAAGACACATATAGCATATGTCTGCTTTTGAAAGCATTGTATGCAATACCCACATATTTCAGGAAACATTTTGGAGACACCGGTCATCACTAGAGACGTGCTAACTGTCAAATCATTACCATCTCATTCCTCATGTTCCTGAACTGTTTTAACTTGAAAGATATTTATTTATCCATAGTGGTCTCTTTTGAAAATGCTGAGGTTGGGGGGCTATCTTTATAACATTTGGGGGAGAAAACTGCGCTGCAGGGCCATCGAGTGTAGACAGAACAGCTGCAACTATCGGCTGACCCATCTCTCCCTGTCCAGTGGCTATGGGATGAGGGAGGACCCTGCACGAACACACTCCTCCAATATCTTTTTGCTCTGCCTCTGATTGTGGTGGTGGTGGTCTTGGTGGGAGGAGGGGCCTAGCTGTTACTTCCCGGTCTACGGCCGGTACGGCGATAGAGTGCCTTTGGTGAACTGGAGAGCCGGTTCCTGCCAGGCCAATGTGAGATGGTCATGTGAGTTCAAGGAGGTCATACTCACTGCTGTTACGCCGGGGGGAGAGGGCATCAGCTGCTGAGGTGGAGGCCGAGCCTCCAGAGCCATCTGAGCCAATGAAGGAGCTGTTGTCGTGACAGGAGAGTTGTGGCCCCCCAGGGCCCTCACAGGAGCCCGAGTGCGTGGGTGTCAGGGACTGCAGGGAGCGCTCGGGCCCGTGCTCACGGCTACCAGATTTGATCAACTTCTTCAGTTTCAGAGTGATCCAGTTCCCACGTCTGGGGAAGGGTAGATATAAAAGAGGAATGGGGAATCATAACAGAGTGAGAGACAAATTACAAGCAGGCTACTAGGTGTGTATGATCTAAAGACAGAGAGACACAGAGAGAGAGAGAGAGAGAGAGAGAGAGAGAGAGAGAGAGAGAGAGAGAGAGAGAGGTCAACATTGTCTACTAACCAAACAGCACCTACTGATCAAAATGTATCAACTACCAGATGAGAAAATGGAGATGAGACTCGCCACAGTCGTTTCCAATGTAGTAGTAGAAGCAATAGTTCTCACTATTATAGGCAACTTACCTGCGAGGAGGTGAGGGGTCGTAGAACTTGTACTGGTCCATGATCTTTTCCTCTAGCTTCTCCTTCTGTCTCCTCAGCTCATTCAGTTTGTCACTGAGCAGAGAAAGACAGAGAGAGAAAGGGACAGAAAGAGAGAGAGAGAGAGATAGAGGAAGGGAGCGAGAGAGAGAGTTACCACGACACTATGAGGCTTTCTCTGGATTCTAAGGAATGTGAGGTCACTTGTACTTGTAAGCCTTGTGCTTTATCAATAATCAAGTTGAGTAAATTGTGTTTGAATAAAAACCTATTTTTGCATACTCAAGTAATAGATATGACTCTTACTCGTATCATTCTCACCCCTTATAACATGCGCTGCAGATAGCGGGAGATTTATTCAATACAGGCCAGTCTTGACAGTGGCACACACAGAGCACAGGAATTTTAGGTCAGTAAACTTTTTTTATTTTCTTTTTAAAGCTGGCTGAGTAGTAATGTCAGACAGCATCAATAATCCATGCCCAGCCTGATCCCACAGCTGTTTGGGGCACGCTTGGTGAGCATCGTGGTATTTTGGATGGCCTAAATAATCTGGTTGTGACGCTTTGTGTTTTGGTGCAATGATGCTTCCCAGTGTCTACTTTATGTGTTTGGTGCCTTGTGTTGAGCACACTAGATTTGTGCTTTATTCTAGTTTATGCTGTGCTTTACATGTTTCAAACACTGAGCACAAATGTGTTGGCTGAATAACAAAATACTGTAACATAAATCAACACATTAGATCCTAGTTCATGCTACCTTATCTTATTATGGTGTTTGCCATGTTTATGCATTTGCCTCTCTCCACTCTAAACAGTCTATAAAATGATAGGAATGAATAACTATGTAGTGCTTGCAGGTCTAAAAAGATTGCGGTACCATCATTAGTTATACCACCCAAGTACCTGGATAGCCTGTGTATATCTATACTAGCCGTTCACCACAGCCTAGCAACAGATAATGGTATGTTTGGTAATGTTTGTTTACATGTACTGTCTCTGCTCAACGTGAAACAGATCCTTGCTCTCCATTGTCTGCTCCAGCAAGGTTCGGTTCTGCAGCATCAGGGTCTGGATCTGGCTCAGCAGGTGGCGGTTCTCTTCCTCCAGGTTGCCCTTCAACTGGCTCAGCAGCTAGGCATCACACACGCACACACACACACACACACACACACACACACACACACC
>OMLI01018043.1:0-17284 GCA_900302605.1 Rondeletia loricata
TTCGTCCTTGTACCTCTTCCAATGTTCTCTGAAGATCTCAAGCCAATCGGTTGATGCTTTCAAGAATTAGAGTGTTAATGGTGGAATATGTGCCTAAATAGGCCAAAATCTCAAAGTTTTTTCCCCGTAAAATGGTCAAATGTTCAAATATTTTGTCAATTTTCATCTGGCGGTATGTACTGACCCATATCTGTGTCCCACCACAATTTCAGAGAAATCGGTGAAGAATTATACCTTGCAGAGCGCTCACAAGCTCCATGTGCTTAAATAGGCCAAAACCACAATATGTGACCCATACAACAGGCGGCGGACGCGTGACGATCGCTGATCCATAGTATCCCCCGACTCGTCGGCGGGGGATACAATAAGCAGCTTTAACATACAGTAAGTTAAGATAAATATTTAATTGATCAATGACAGCCATTCTCTCATACCGTTTCCATACCAAATCTTTTGAAGAAAAATTTACTTGGGCATAGTGAGAGAGAAAGCACTGAGATGAAGTCCTGTCTATGAGCATAGCTGGGGCAGCGAGGGAAGGTGGCACATGAGGATACTGTTCCCACTGAGAGATTATCACACAGTGAATTAAGACAGGATATACGGCACACACTCAGAGACGGATAGAGAAAGAACGAGGCAGGAGGGGAGGGGCAGGTCTGAGGTTGAGGCTGAGGTTTGGCTGGTACCTCCACAGCTATGCTAAAGTCCACCATGGACACACTGGTGTTCCTGTGCCAGCACACGTGCACCGTGGTGTTACCACGGTGAGGGGCGGGCCTCTCCAGGGAGGTGTGCGACGCGGTCATGTCGTCCTCAGACTCCGCCTCCACCGAGGAGTCCTCAGGGCATTCTGGGAAAGTCAGGAGGCTGTTACTACGAGACAACGACTAGGATGATGTGGGGGAGAAGGGTGCTAAAACACAGACAATGTGAGTTCAATCAAAGGTCAATCATAGTCCTGCATATCCGGAATTTAAAGTATTGGAGTTACAAACAATACTTACAATCGTGCTGAGGAATGGATTAGTCTGTTTCCCATTTGTCCAAGGTGTTTACTTACAGCACTTAGGCCGTACATTAACTTGTGATAACAGGTATATTCACAAAATGTGAGTGGTTTTTTACAGTAATGTCCATTCCCTAAACATTTTGTTGGCCAGCAATACCAACAGAAGTATACACTTCCTATACAAAATGACAACTGAATTATTGCCTAAGTCGCCACTGTGTTGTCTGGAAAACTGGCTACCTACAGTATGTCTGTGCCAACTTACTATTGTCAGTCAGACTGCTGGCCAGCAGGTCAGTTGAAGGCCCGTTGCTGGTTTCTGCCATGTCTATTGCCATTTTAATGTCCTCCATCCACTTCTCCATCTCCGTCAGAGAACTAAAGGGAGACACACATAAGAGGATGCGGCTGCTCAGCTTGTCCCATGAGTGGTTAGAAAGACTGTCCTGTAATCGGAATGGCACAAGTTTGATTCCTGCGACAGCCAATGTGTGTCCAAGTGTCCTGTCCAAGTGTCCTTGAGCAAGACACGAAGCCCTTACCTGCTCACTCAGTGAAAGTCACATCAGCAAAATGCCAAGAATGTAAATGCAAGCTTAAAGGCATGAAAAGCACTCTTCTTTTTCTATGCCTTTTCTTTTTCATTTTCCTGGCCTAATGAAAATTTGATGTGGTTATTTTACAAGTGAGCAGCATAAATAATAAATATGCCTTTGTACTTCTACCAAGATCTTGTTGGCTCTGTTGCTGAAGAGAATGTATGTCTAACGATTCAGAAATTGTACCATCTTCACACCACAGAAAAAGAATCACACACACAGCTGCTATGGGTTGGATGTCAGGTCCAGATACTGTACACAGTCTGTGTGTTGTCGACCACTGTTCTTACCTTGCTGCCACCACCACCGACTGCTGCTGTCCAACCAGGGTGAAGGCGTGAGGCACCCCCCACTCATCCTCACTCTCCCTGATCTGGAAGAGCACAGAGACACAGAAAACACATCAGAGAGCAGCAGCATCTAGGACAGCAAGGACTGAAATAGACAGAACGGGAGGGAGGGAGGTTAAAAAGAGAAGTGAGAGAGACGGAGATGTACAGTTGTACCCAAAGTGGAGGGTGTACCCAAGCTGGTGACAGACGTGTGCAGTGCAGTGTGTGCGATTGAGAGGGGAACCACTCACTGTCATGCCACGGAGCGGCAGCTGCCCGTGCACTTTGAACTGATTGGTTGCCGTCATCCCTCGACTCGTGTACAAAATGACGTCGCTGAACTGTCACCAGAGAGGGAGGGAGAGCGAAAACAAGGACAGTCTAAAATGATTGTCTTTCAAAATTAATGCCACTGACTCCGTATTCAGTTTACATACATAAATAAAAAAGCTCTATTTGGATTAGCCAGCTTTAATAGACCTAAATAACATTCATCTCTAATATGGAGTGGAATGATATTGCTTCTATAGAGACACATCTGGGTTAATCTCATCAAATGCCAGGCATGACAACATAACGAACACTCCAGGATGGGTCTATACAAAAACAAGGAAACTATAAACCTAAAGTCAGGGGTTCACAAACTTTTATGACCCAAGGAAAGGAATGAATAGTGAATAGGAATGAATCTTCAAGCCAGGGCTCCACCATACACATTTTCAAATTTTTTATTGCCTTGTTTATCAGTTACAGGCAAAAACAACTTGTTGTTGCAATACCATTTGAGCAATGGAAAGAATGAGTACATGATTATTTTTCCACTGAGATCACTCGACTAAATAATTAGATTAGTGTGATATGACCTAATCTCAGAAAGTGAGCATTACCAGGAAAAACATTCGTTGCTGTAGGCCTTTTCCAGACAGTTTGCTGAGGCAGCCTAACCTGATGAACTCCTGAGAAAGACAAAGAGGCATCATTTATTAGACAGAAGATGATACCATTTTATATTACAGCAAATATATCTGGAAAAAGTGAGAGATAGATTCTAAGCTACGCCATCTCTTACAGCTGATGGTCTTGGCTTGAACTCACCCGTCCAGGAATGACAAGATTGTCAACGCCAATCAAATCCTTCTTAAGCTCCAGAAGCTTCTGGAAGTTCTCCATCTTGATCATGCTTCCTTGGAGCTGCTCCACCACCTCAGACACATCTGCCAGAGCAGCTAGAGACCAGCCAGGGGAGAGACCATTAGAAATAATATGACATCGCAGGCGGTTATGTTATTCTGCTGTACCAGAAGGCCAAGACGTGCCTTTTTGCACGCTGGTATACAGTGAGGGAGTGTAGTACCTCTGCTGTCCCTGAAGTCCACGTGAGTAGGTGGGTAGTGTTTGCACAGGCGCTCCAGGATCTGCTTGTAGTGCATGAGGCGGTGCAGGGGCCGCAGAATGAAGACGTTGAGGGGGATGTAGCAGACCTTTTGCAGCTCAAAGTCCCTGCAGAGACCCTCCAACCTGCGAGACGCCCTGCACGCCTTCTCCAGCTCCACCAGAGCTTCTGACTGCTTATGCAGGTTTGCCGTCAGGGGCTACGGACAGAATAAAGACAGGGTCGGCATCTAGCACATCTGTGGGTGTCAACGTAATACAATACATACAAATATATGACAGAGTTTTACACACAGTGGTTGGAGTGAGCCTCACCTTCAAGCCTTGAAGGTTCTTTAGCATGACATCTCCAATGCGCTGGTAGTCTCCTTTGATGTGAGCATTGGAACGACCTTCCCTAAAAATAGATAAGCATCAGCAGTTTTTATCTCTGAAACTTTATGGAGCTATTGTGCGCAGTGAAGTAATCTACTAAGGAATACCAAGGCACTTTAAGCTCATTGATTATTTAGAAGAGCTTACGCACGAAAAATTCCAATGAAGTTGGAAAGGATTCTTTTAACTTTGATGAAACGATGGACCAGCAGGTGTCTCCCTTGAGCATCACATCCCCCATTCAGATGCAAGAGTAGGGCTGCCATCATTGGATTCATTCAGAATATTAATTAATTTGCTACAGCATTTTAACAGTAACTTAAAAAACCTTCTGAAAAACATATCCAGTCTGTAAAAAGGTATTCATCCTCATCTACCATTGTCAGCTCTCTAATCCTGGTCAACATGGCTACGACCAGTCTCTACTATGATATTTGAATATGCAAAGCAAAAAAGCAGATACATGTAGTTCTAGATACTCTGCATACCCATTTGAATGCGGTCCTTATCAGCACCAGAGGCTGACTTTCTGCTCTAATTTAGGAGATCTCAAAATGACTGGACAAAATAGGTTTTGAAATATAAATATGTCTGCAGCTAATGCCCTTAAATTCTGACATCCTGCCAGGCTTTATGCGTCACTGTCTGTGTGTCAGGATGTGTGTGTGTGTGTGTGTATGATTCAGTGTGTGTTAGATAAAGCACAACATCATTAAGAAGAGACAGCAGAAACCCACAGGCAAGAAAAGGCCGGCCTTGATGCAGCACGGCTGTTGTCATGGAGACCACAGCTCCTCAGGTCATCTAGGGGGGTTGTGTTGCCCTCACAGACCGAATGCCAATAAGACTCATTAAACAAGGGCCGGAACTCAAGATAAATCGGTCCAAATCCAAACAACACATCACTGAGCATGTTCTGAACCCACAGGGACTTTGGAGCAAGTCTGAAAGTGATGTGTATTTGGTTGAAAGATGACTGAGCTGTCTCACCATAGAGCCAGCCTCTGCTCCACCTCCCTGAGGAAACCCATGTGGAACTTGTACAGAGGCTCAAAGTTGGAGAAGATGGTGCTCTTCAGAGACTCTGGAGTAGCTTCATCCTGTCCTACAGCGTCCTGGAAAGACTGAGACCACACACACACACACACACGCTTCAGCATTAAAGCAGTCTAACATAGTGAAATGCAGATTGTTGACTATGAGCCCTCCTGTGTGGGTTAGGTTAAAAGGGAAATCCATCATTACACATATTCTACACCTATAATCCTAGGCATTTTAATCTAGATTTGTGAACATGAACTACTCTCAACCAAAGACAAAAACAAGAGTACAAATACTTCAATCTGTCTGGAGCCTCTCCACTTTGAAGCGTAAGAGACACTATGACACCACTATCACCAAGTGTGATAGGACAGAGGGATTTTCCAGAGACATGAGATCATTTTCTGGTTCAGAACTGATGGTGCGACCATGTAATAAAGCTCACTTGGATGTAAAAGGTCAGGCAAACATTGTAAAAGTCAAGTATTAAATGCATTGGCAGTGGAACAGCTACAGATTTATCTCTTGATGACATCAGGCAACTGAAGTCCTGATTCTCTGGTCTCAAGCTTGGTAAAGAGTTGTTCATTCTCACAAACACTGATTGAACTGTTCAAGATCATAGGAATAGCGTAGATCAATACTGTGTTGGTGTAGATTTCCACAGGATGCTGCCAAAAGACCTTTAATCAGTGTGTTTCTGTTGTTGAACAGTCGCATCTAAGCCTTGTGACTTCTCTTAAATCCTTTAATTGCCAAGGGATGAAAGGAGGAATCAATAGCCCATCATTCTCGACACGACCCTTGGGGACTGTTTCATTAAGAACTACCTGATCAGATTGAAACCAATGAAACTAGCTTTATTTAATTGCCGTGAGGGGAAAGGAAAGCGAGTTTTGGGAAACAGAGTGTTGCTAGAAGGGCTTGGGAAGAAGACCAGAGGGCAACAGCTGTTCTTCAGATGACTTCACCCCAAAAAGCAGCAGCACCAGCCAGCGTATAGGGAGAGAGAGAGAGGGAGAGAGAGAGAGAGACATACATACACACACACAGCACGGCCCAAAAAGGATGAGGAGACCAGCCAACCCAAATATTTATGAGATGTGTGAAAGGCTTCTCTGAACATTAGAAGATGAGAAAAGCTGCAGCCCTTAAAAAGCCAATGAAAAGGGGTGATGTATTTTCTCCACATGTGTGAGCTGTCTCAGACAACCACAGGGCTCTCACACAGCCTCATCAGAACATCCTCCTTGTTTGCAGTGGAACGAGAGGTTCCACCCATTTAATATCCTGTTTTCCGTCGCGTTTCCCTCGAGATAATGCCAAATAAAAAGGTGTCCATATGTTTGTGTCGACACAGCCAGTGAAAGCTAAAGGAACAGACTGAAATGGGAAGTCAGCTGCAGTGGGAGGAGGATAGACAGCTAAAGCCCTGTATCTCTTTACACACACACACACACACACACAATTTATCATTCGCAGCCTTGAGTGAGACAGATAAACGCATTTCAGAGCATGGTGTCTGGTGAATTTTTTAAAATGAAATCACATCTGCCAAAATATCCCTCTGTCACCGCCTGACTCTATCTGTGTGTTCTGGCGGATGCTCTGCAATGAAGCAGCTAAGCGGAATAATCAATGTTTCCTCCCCAGAGAACAGCGCAGGAGAAATCAAACAGAGCAGCGTGTTGGCAGAGTGGACTTGGCTTGTCTTACCACAGTCACCACCTCCAGGTCCTTCAGATAGGTCCTTTCCGTGGTCAGCAGCTCCTTGGCTATGAAGTAGGCCTGATCCGTTGGGAACCTCTGCAAGCATCACACCAGAGAGAAGACACTGAGCAAGAATAACTGGAGTATCTTACTATGAGTAAGTCCGCTGAGCTCTACAGTATGTTCAACTAGTGCTGGGAGCCTCATCGGTTGTATTGCCTCTGTCTACTAACCTATTTCTTTTAGTAGATGTAGTAGAAAGTACACAGCTTCAGTCCCAGTGGAGAATTATTTAGGACAGGTAATCTAGGCCCTGCGCTATTTTAAGTCTGTGACAGTGGCTTTGAAGCACAAGCTTTAATAAAAATACCAAAAACTCAGGAACTGATATACTGCAACAAAGCATGTTATCGGTATGCTTCAGCCCTCGCTGAACCACAAACCTTCCTCCGAACCTCGTCTTCGTCATCGGTGCGAACGCTGCCGGCGTCGTTGAGCAGGGGGCTGGTGAGGGGGGAGGGCTGTCGGCCGTCTGGACTGTGACTGCACAGATCCAATGACTTCTGACCATTGACCATGCCTTGGGAGTGGCCAGAGGACGCAGAGAGGTGAGGGCTGTTGGACACCACTCCTGCAGAGGGTCATGCAGGAACCACAGTGAGGGGGGGGGAAAGGCAAAGTTAGAGCTTAGCAATTAAAAATGAAAACACAAGTCTACCAGACCTGGGCCAAACAGGAGTTGCAAATATTCGTAGCATTTGCATTCACCTGCTTGAAGTACTGGATGGGTGGCATTTGACACATCGGGACAATTCAGTCAGGTAAATCGGCAATCACAGAAAATTAATCTGAATTCATTTTCAAAGACTTTCTGGAGATTGTTTGATTGGTAATTAAACTTTCTGGTACCGCCTTAAACGGCAAACCCCACCCATCAGACAACTAAGTAGGCTAAAGCAAACCATTAAAAGTATTTGCAAACACTATTTGACCCAGGTCTAGAGTCTACTTGAGCCATGCAAGAAAACACTAATGAGGTCTAGCAGGGGGATTTGCCTGCAGCTAGTGAGAGTGAGTGTCCAGACAGCTCTGGCTGTTTGTGCCACGTCTCGGTTTCCATCATTACGCAAGCTGAGACACGTACTGCAGGATTATCAAGAGGAATATCTTACTTGGTGTCATCTACACTGACGATGTTCACTAAGCTTACTTACTATGTTATAGCTGTTACTTGCCCACCACTCTCTGTTGTCTTCTGGTATTTTGGCTTAAAACAGAACAGTGGTTACACGCACACCTTGTGCTTGCAATTTGCGCAACACACCAGCACAGCTCTGATTAGGATTTGCTCTAAATAGGAGGGGAAACCACAGACACACAAATATATCTACAAGATAGCTACAAGTGTATATAAAAAACGATAAACAGACATTCAGCGGACCGACCAACACTACATCTACAACACTACAGGGAGGATGACAGGGAAAAGTCTAGTATCTACGATGATCACCAGACAACGACGTTGGGGTCTCAAAAAGAAGATTCAGAAATCTCACTTGATAGAGGTCATCTTTATTGACACTAGTATCACACAACCGTATACAATGTTAAATGAGTATAGATCTCAGAGAAGAGCGTAAAACTGGTGTCGAAGCCCAGCGAGTGTCAAGAGGGACATTGTGAGTGAGTGGATGAGAGACTGAGTGAGAGAGAGTGGAAAAGGTGCAGTAAGAAAAGTCTCTGAATTCATGCATACTCCTCTAGTCCTTGTCTAACATTAAATATCACAAATATCTTCCTGGATATTAGGATTTTATCAACAACCTTGTGACACTTTTGTTATGATTCTGTTATTACTTTAGCAAAACAATCAGTTGGTAATGAGGGAGCATAGACATCATCCAATCAGTGAATACAAACCAGTCCTCTATTCCATTCAAACCTGTAAAAGTGACACAATCAGTCGTAAAAATATATATAGTTTTAAAATGTGTTCTAACTCAGTCTATGATTTCCTATTCTTAAAATCTGCTCTAACATCGACTTCTTGCATCTGTCATATAAAATGATAAAATTACAGTGACTGAAGTGATTGAGGGCGCTACAGGTATAGCACATGCGTGCAGTAAGCAGCCAGGGCAGAAGAGCATGATGTACACCATGCCTTAATCCTGGGTTAGCGCAGCATGCACTGGAAACAAACCCTGAATGACAGCAGTGGTTGCAAACACACACAAGCCTCGCCTATTAGACCTGGGAGTTTCAGCCGGCACTCAAACAGCATTACATTACATAAATAATTGGAAAGGATTAGAGATTAATGACCAAATCTAGAGCCTGATATTTTCTATCTGTCCCAATGTATTTTGGCTATGTGCGGGTCACTCCAGGTCTATGGGAGAGCTTTGTGCACCAGAGAGGGCTCCCTTACACTGAAGCGATCCAGTAACTCCCACTAACAAACATATCCTCTCTTAGATTTCACAGCGTTGTTGTCTGTCAATTCATTCAGTCCTTGTGATGATAATGTGCTTGTTGTGTAAACCATGTTGAAACATAAAATCATTTAGAAATCTAAAACATATTGTTAATTAAAAGGCCTGATGAAGATTGAATATTGAAATAGATATATCATGTCTAATTGCTCTTTTAACATACCAATAAAACTACAAAATCTCACGATGGATATGTTGCATGACGTCAATGCTAAAAATGTCTGGGAGAGCCGCAGAAGCTGTCGACAGTGATGGATGAGCTAAGAGACTTGCCGCTTTGAGGTGTTGCCCTTATACTGCCTTTCACACGTACAGTACACACACACACATAAAGCACATACTAAATCCTGCTCCTGTTTTCCTACATATTCCCAAGCTCCTGTCATCCTTAACCTGATGTTCTATCTCCTCCAGTCTGGCCTGTGTCCTCTGCCTATACTTAACTGTTAGCTGGATCGTTGCAGTGAAGGGAACCCAGATACTGGTTATCTCTCTTTATATAGAGTGACAGAACAGGTACAGGTTTACATGCAGTCAGAGCTGGGAAAAAGAGACATGATAAGACACTTCCATGCTGACAGTCAGACCAGTGCTTACATTGGACAAAGAAAAAGAAAGAACAGAATTTTGATATGAAGATCATCACTTTCTTAATCAAACACCATGCAAAACAAATTAACATGAGGATAACGACGCAAAAGAAACTCAAGGAGCCAGAGAACAAAAATAAAAGTGCAGTGCAATTTCGTTAAGATTGCAAGCTTTGCAATCTTTGGAAAAGGGCAAACCAGTGAATTGTGTGTACACCCTGGCTTTTGGAGGGCTTGGCTTTGTGAGTACAATACCAAATTAACGCCAGAGATAATCAAGCATGGGTCAAGTGCAGTGGAGGGTGTCAACAGTGAGCTTAAGGGCCATAAACTGATTTAGAGAGGCTAAGCTACCACTGCAACAGACGTTTTACTCAAACTAAATTAAAATGGCAACCTCAGCTTGACCAGGCCACTGCTGCCTATTAGATAACATTCACCAAAACATGATTAGGTAATATTAGAGTACTGCTGTTGTTTTGCTTGCCTATTCATATCAGCTTTGTGAACGAAAAGTGACAGGTAACTGAAGTTTCACTGGAAGTTAGTAAAGTCCAGAGGTTACTGTAAACATAAACAATACTGAATACCAATCAGGTGTTGGTATTTGTAGCATATGGACTAGATGCCAGTCCAGCACCAACTACCACAGACAGAACCTACTACTCTCACAACAGACACAAGCCAGATACCGTACAAACAGTATTAACAAAGCAAAGACACAACATGATTATTCCCATGAATGCCTACAAATTAAACAATCAGTGCCACAAATATACATTGACGTCTCCTTTAAGACTCCACATGTTGATCACAAGAGCACACAAGTGCGTTACACGGAAAACTGTACAAAATTTTACCAACTTCACCAAACTATCCAATAAAAAATAGAAAACCAATCTATTGTCAGTTAATAGAATGATATGTTTATTTCCCTATAGGAAGACACAATGAAGGCATCAGAGACTGTCAAGTCAAGTCAAGAGACTGAGCAACTGAACTCCAGCATCGGCTCTACAATGCATTGTTGTAGACTCCGTTTTAAAGTGCAAGTACAGTCCGCTCAAAGAATAAGAAAATGTGCAAGTAATAAATTCCCTATTTATCATCCTCAAGTTTAAAACTGATATAAACAGAGTGCTAATTTTCTCTAGTCAGTTTTCATTCACAAGTAGCTACACAGTGTTAAATCGTAACATGGCACTTTAATATTTCTGCAGAGATATGTTATTACAATCAGCGCACAGGGAGCAGAAAGATACAGCCTCCATGTAATGGACAAGAAACCCCCGAACCAACCACTTCCTTCATGCCATTTTGCAAAGGGCAGCACATCCCAATGGAAGAGAGACTGAAGTTTGGTTCAGACAGTGCCTCTATTAGGTAGTGCTTAAGAAGACCACGTTGGCCATAGTGTGTAGAGACCTGGGTAGTCCCCTGACACAAATAATATATCACCAACTGGACACCACTTCCATTACAACTTACTAGCCCATCTGTACCCAGAGGAAGCCTCGTGAACTCTCCTCTGGAGAAGGTATGCAGCTCTCTGTGCACTAACAGCTGAATACCTGTCCCTCATCCTCATCACCAAAGACATGGCATCCATCCTCATCTGCCTCCTCATCCAGCTGGAGGCTGCCAAAGGAGAACTTGTTCCTGGGTATGGGGGAAGAGGAGTTGTCCTCCATTGGGTTACCATACACCAGGGGGCTGCTGGGGTTGCCACTGGTGGTTTCCTCCTCAGACTCACTGGACTCTGAACCACTGGTGGTGGAGCCATCATTAATTTGAACTGCTCCCACATGTGTGACACCAGCATGCCCTAAGCATTTCTGCGCTGGACTGGCCCTGGACCTGCCAGGTGCTAAGAGGCCATTGGCCGCCATGCGGCGCTCTAGAGCAGCCATGCGCTCGGCCCGGGACAAGACAGGGCGCGGTTCATGCGCTGCCGTGGACGTTCCCTGGTTCGGGATATAGGTGCCTGTGTCAGAGCAGTTGTGCATGCTGTGGAGCTTCTGTAAGTGAGGAGAGCGGCTTGGGATAGGGGAGTAGCTGCCGCAGTGGGGCAGACCCTCATCACTGTGGGACCCCTGGTAAGTATTAACACCACGGCTTCTGTCATGCAAGTGAGGGAGAGCTGAGCCGTGGCCGTTCTGCTCAGTGTGGCTGAGGGAACTAGTTCGATGGAAGGTGCTCATGACGGGGCTGGTGGCAGCACTCTTAGAACCCATCATATGTTGGACTGTGAGGGGGCTGCTGCTGCACCGCTCCCTACTATGGCCTTTGACGTCCACCATAGTGCTATGGACAGGACTTTGGTGACCACTTTGGTATGACTGCTTGACTGATTCATCCAACTCACTGCTCATATTGAGCGGGGGTTTAAGAGGGGAACGGGAATCCCTGTACCTCATCCTACCCAGAAAGTGATCCTGCTGGGACTGTAACGCCCCGTTTATGCTCCCAGTGCCAGACCCACGGCGCAGCATGGCCTGCTCCCCATAGTTGTTATTAGTGTGAGACCTGCTAGCCTGGCCCCTGGCCATGTCATCACTATCTATGTCACTGCAGTCAATGTAGGGGATGGAGGAGCTGCTGCCCTTAGCAGCCCGAGATGCTGGACCTGTACTCAGATGTTCTTGGTGGGCCTGTCTGGCTGAGCCTCTTGCCTCCTCTGCCCCAGGCCTGGCCCCAGGCTGCTCACTGCCATTTCTCTGGCTGGAAGGGCTGGCTCGTATCCGCGAGGCCAAGGGATCTTCAGCACTCACCAACACAGACTCCTTCCAGTGATGCCGAGGAGGAGAGTCAACTCTGTCCCCGGGAGCACCACTCTGAGGAAAAGAGACAGAGGCAGAGTGAAGTAATCTAAAACAGTACACTATATCCATGACTGTGTTCAAGTCAATTATGAATGCTAACTAAATACTGGCATTTTGAATTAACTTAATTAAGGCATTCTTTGTGTAAATGAAAGCATAATATGATGGCACAAAAGGATTGTTAAACTCCATGCCACTAATGGCCTATGTGTGCTGAAAGACTGATTGAGACACTGACTTCTGTTGGCACTTCATGGTGGCGTGGAGAAGGCAACGGAGACAGGCGACTGTTGTGTTGGACCCGACTGTGTTTCCTAGCAGAGAGGATGACAGAGGACAGAGTTCTACACTCCAAGTAGCCTCAGCTCGACTAAATATGTCAAAATTGCGTGGAGCCTTTACCTTTCAAACGGGATCTTTTTAAACTCAGACTCCCTCACATAATCAATCACCTGCTTCTGTGTGCGGCCACTGCAGAGACAAGCAAAAGTGAGGTAACAAAGTCACATTCCAGTAGAGATATAGCAGACTGCAGTTGTTAAGCGACAGGCAGAACTCGCTATCCATCTCCGAGATGCTTTATGATGTACCCTTCGAGCTCTCTCTACCTGAATCTGAAGGAGGAGCCTCGTGTGAAGAGCACAGGCTTGGGCTTGGGCTTGGGTTCCTCAAAGAGGCGGAAGAAGGCGTGGTATTCGACACAGATCTTCCAGAAGACTTTACAGCAGTCCCTACTGCCCATCATGAACTCCAGAGTGTCCTGATATGAACTCTGGTGCAAGAAGGACACATAAAGACATAACTTGCAACACCAACCATTGATGGGCTTTGTATTTTAACCTTCTCCTTAAAATCTACACAGCGTGGTCAAACAGCATGACTTACATTTAGATCTGGCCTCAGCTTGATGAGGAAGCGTTTTCTTTTGAAGCTCAGTTTACGCACTTTAGACCAGTTGAAGGCATTGATCTTTGTGTGTCCCTGCAGAGATAAAGAATGTAATTAACCTTTAACTTAGGCTAAAATAAAATAAAATATCCACACTTTTACCACCAGACTTATCTATTGAGAACTGAGGAACACTAAGAATTACCAAACACAAAAGGGTTATCGCAATTAAACCCACAGAGTTTTCGTAATCATATCCAAGCCACCCAGATAACGTTTTACGCCATCCATCATAGCTGCTGCGATGCGGCAGCTAATGGGGATCCAAATAAACAAACAAACAAACATCATTAAGTATACATGTTAACCTAAAAACTAGTGTCACTCACCTGAAAGACCAGGACACCAGTGTGTGCCACGGCCAGGCTAAGTCTGGTGCCTTCACGATCCTTGGCAGGGTGGAGGCGAATCCCATACATCTCCAGCCTGCGTGCCACCTCTAGTAACTGATAGTCTGATTCTGCTGGCGTGTGACCACTAGCAACACACAACACAACAGTAACAAGTTCATCTATATTGGTCTTGCAGTTGCAGAAAACGTCTACAGGTTTTGCAAAAGACAAGCGGAGACAGAGTGAATTAAGACACAGCAGAATTGCAGGGCTAATAAAAGCCGCACACTAACTAACTTTCCTTATTCTTATCAGTGAAAAAGCCTTCCTGTTTCCTGTGTGTGGCACTTAATTAGAGATTCAACTCTCAGCATGGCACCCAGCCAGAAGAACTGGGGATACAGTTATCAACTGATAAGCCTTGAAAAAAAAAAGAGCAAGTCAGAGAGGGCAGTGAAATCGAATGGAGCTCCTTTCCTGTAGCAGACGCCTGCTCCATCTCTGCCATGGCCCACTGTAGTGTAGAGGTGAGACAAGGGTTGGCAAAGCTTTGGCACACGCTCACACTTATGCATTGACGAGGACAATTTAGGGGGAGGATGGTGGGAGGGGATCTGGACGGTTTCCATTTATGTGCTCCTAGCAGCACACCGCTCACAAGATGGGGTCAGATACTAGGAAAAGTACTGGGGAAAGGAGATTCAAGCTCAAGAATCCATTCCATTACACAAACATGCGCATTAGACACAAGACAATAGACTCCGTTTCCAGTCCTTTTTTGGGGAGCAATGCAGCCTCTTGTTGATAAAGTGGTAGACAATCACATATTCACCTCTGGGAAGAAAACAGCTTACAGGGACTCGCTTTGCCAAGTCTAAGTATGATAAAGAATTCCACAGAGCACTCTGAGAAAGAGCCTATTCATTCAGTGGCTAGTTTCCTGAGTGTTTCACCTGCATTATAAAACATCCCCTCGGGACATGCATGAGGTCTGAAACAACCTTTTCCTATTCAGGGGTGAAGAGAATTATTTGTGTGTTCAGCCATGCCTTCAGTGACCTTAGGGCAGTGCTACAAAGAAGCACTATTGGTTCCAAGGAACACCTTATTTAAAGTACACATGGTCTTTAACTAAGAGCAATCCAGCCCGCAACTCACCTATTCTTCGAGTGAAACTCCATGATCTTATCCATCAGAGCCATTTGATCTGGGATGTAGTTGTTATTGAGGAGGTGTGACCGGCACTGGCTCTCCTCAAAGTCCCCAATCTCAGCTAAAAAGGGAAAGGGAAGAGAGGACAGACTTTGTGTTATTGTATTGAAAGCAGTGAAAGCAACATTTACCTGCTACACCGTAGGTTGATAACAATTACACCCTTTTGCATGTCTATATATAGACATAAGGTTTCACTGATCTTGATCAGAGCAAACTTTGATCACTGTTTTGACAGATCCCTATGGTAATAGATCATGGCTGAGAAATGTCAGGTTGTGAAAAGGCTCACAGTATTCCCTGGCAAGGCACTACTGTGTGTGGTTGTTCTGAAGCAGTTCTGCAAGATTACGTTCAGACATCCGACTGAGAGGTATCCATAGCAACACACAGATTCTCAATTTGCAATGCTGTGCAGTGTGCTGTATGACAATGTTTCCAAAACGGTTATCTGCTCTGTTAACTCGCTGGTCTCTTGAGCTACACAAGGAAACAGTCATGGGGGACTTACACTGGATAATATGGGAGACCATCAGCGCGGCGCTACTGTCATTGCAGATCAGACGTCCACAGGCCAGGTCCTGTTTTATCTGGAGGGCAAACAAGTACCTGGACAAAGCAGAAAACACACCGGCGTTGACAGGATTCAATAGGATAGATATGGTAGCGGTTTCCAACACTGGAGCAAGATCAAATTAACCTCTTGGATCAGCTTAAAAACACCATGTACTGTATAATTCAAATGGGATATCAAAAGTTACGGTATTTAAGGTTTTGAAGTGAAATGCTTAGTTCGCTTCTCTGTACTGTATGGCATAATATTTATGATATAATAAAGAGTCTAACTACAGACTTGGTGTGCGCCGGATTATTCACATATTTAAAATAATGTATTGGTTCCTATTATGTAATATGCCATATTAAAGCTCTAAATGCAAAGATCAACAATCTGTGAAATGTGCCTGTTTTTACATAAGGGGTCACAATTACTGATATCAACTTGCTTTATGAATACTTAATGACAACACAGTACATACATCATAGGGGGAGGGGAACATTATTTTCTGTATGCCTATTATTTCACCACTATGAGCGTGAAAACGTGCCTGTCATGAGCCAGTCCCACAATGAGAAAACAGAAATCAGAAAATCATTAGCGCTGCTGTAATCTCCAGAGGGCTAAATGGGAAACATGGCAGCTATGAGATGTGAATTGCATAGCTGAGGAGGAAATAAATCTTTAGGGAGGCTGGAGCACATGTTTCATTTCTACATTTTCAATCACTTTCAGTCACATCTGAAGTCATTTACATTCACATATATTAATGCATAGCGCTCTGCCCACTGACAGACCTAAATGATGTAGAGGTAAAGGGGAGATGGAGGTAAACATGTGGCCCCTTGCGGTGGGATCTCACCTAGTCAGCTCCTCCAGTAGCTGGGCATGGTCTGGGGGAAAGAACTTCACCACAAACCTCAGGACTGTGTGCTTCGGTCCTGTGTGTGATAGAGGAGTGCCATAGTGACACGTGTTGTAAAAACATAAGATAAGGTAGTATACAGCAGTGTAACAGTGGATCAATAAAAAAGATCTCCAGATAAATCAGTACAATATTCAAAGAGACAGATGTCTGTCTATGGAAGAGGGTTTAAGTTAACAGTAAACCCTTGTAATAAAGTCACTTACGTCTGAGCTGCTTGATAATGGGCTTGATGAGGTCTAACCAAACCTGTGGACAGAAGAAGAAACATCACTATTTAGCTGGTCGAAGCGTGCAGATTATAAAACAAATGGTGGGATATACAAGAAGAGGCTCCATTTGACTTTCTTTTTCAACCTCACTCACCATCATCTTGTGATGGTCCTGAAACTCCAAGCCAAAGTAGTCACCCTCAATGAGGTTCATGTGGGCACACACCAGGTCAAACAGCACCTTGCCTGAGGCTCTTTGCTGTGAACAAGAGGAAAAGAATGGTCAAATAATTCCGGATAAACTAACACAAGGCAATACCTTTATGACCATGTAACTATTTCTATTTTTGCTCTTACTCTTGTTTTCAGTGATTAAATCGGGGACCACCAAACATCAGGAAACCCCAATGACAGACTTTGAGAACCTCGGACACAAAAGACCAGCGACAAACAAAAGGGGCCATTGCTTTTCAGTTCTGTGGAGCCCTGACAAACTGCATGGATGTTGGTGTCACAGAATAGATGGCATCTCTGGCTGTCTAAATTCCACTGCCATCCTCCATCTATCCCTCAAAGGCTCAGTGGACCGCTAAAAGCCTTCATCCTCCCCGTTGCAGCTGAGGGGGGTGGGCCCAGACTTTGATCTGTGTTTTCAGTGTCACTGCTGAAGGACTGCTGATGGACCAGCAGCAGTCCTTCAGCAGTGACACTGAAAACACAGATCAAAGTCT
>OMLI01018044.1:244-22946 GCA_900302605.1 Rondeletia loricata
CCAGGGAGAAGAAGGAGCTGCAGAAGATCCTGGACAGGAAGAGACTGAACAGCATCAGCGAAGCCAAGACCCACGACAAAGAGAAAGCCGAAACGTAAGTGTGTGTGTGTGTGTGTGTGTGTGTGTGTGTGTGTGGGTGTGGGTGTGGGTGTGTGTGTGTGTGTGTGTGTGCATTTGTGTGCCACTGTACCAGAATTAGCCAGTGTGGGAGTAGAAACATGCTTTCTTGCATGTTATGGAAGCTATCCATTCCATTCACTGGGCTCTAGCCTTCTACAGCTAGCCAACTGGCCCTGGTGCATGACACCTTACATTCAGTCATGACAGGCAATGCGATCTACACATTCACTCAGAACAGATTCCTTCGCTGGAAATAGCCGGTGCTAACTGAGTCAGTCACACATGATGTCTGCAGACGGACGACTGCATAAAAGTCACATGCTCCTCATACCTGTTTGATTCCAGCTTTCCTTGTCTTTCTTCTCCCTTCTCTCCATCCTGTCCAGCGGCTGTTTCCAGAGAAGCTGTCGAGCTGCCAGTGGCTGCCAGCTGTGTCCGAGGCGGTGGTGAAGCGGCCGTGTGTGCGTCTCCCTCTGGCCACCATCACCACTGCGGTCATTGTTATCCTGGCAGTCTTCAACCTGGTAAGACTGTGCTTCCACCACGTCGAGCGCTGGTAGAATGCCATCACATGCTTTGTTATTTATAGCTGTACTACACTTCATAGCTGAAATACCAAATGTCAAAGCCCGCTGTCCAGTGGCTGCGTGTCAATCAAATCCTTTTACTCCCCCTCCAGTGCTGCATCCAGTCACGTTTGACAGAATGTTCCAGTGATAGTACTGACCGGCTTCGTGCAAATGACTCCGATGAGCAGGGATTTGACGAAGATCTCTTCTACCTGCCTGTGAGTGATCTCTTTGTTAAACACAGACAATGATAAAATGGCAAAATTGAATGTTCAAGAGTCCATTCATAAATTATAACTATTTATTCCTGTCAGACCGCATGAAATAGTACCAGGTGCTCCATGTAACTTGTACTCATTGTAATGTCCTATATGGCAGCCATCACCCATCTGGTGCCTAAGTAGGCCAAAACAAACCACGACGAGTATTTGCAAATACCATTTGAACCAGCTCTGATATTGTCCATACACACATCACATCCATTCTGCAAACACCCCTTGTAAATTACAATTTTGTGTGACTTTAATGTTCCTCTGCCCCAATTGTAACCCACAACCTTCTGCTTATCACATTGATACATTAACCAACTGAGCCACATAGATAACCTATCCAACAATCTATTAAAAGTACTAATGCTATGTGACCCAGGTCTCATTCCCATCCCCTGTCTCTCTCTCCCTCAGTACTCTGTCTACAGCTGCATCCTGTCTCTCATTGCGTGTGGAGTCTTCCTCAGGGTGAGCTTTGAGCTCAAAGTGCTCTTCCTCACCCTAGCCTCCACAGCATACTACATCATCATCCTCAGCTCCAAGAGGAAGCTCTTCATGGCCTATGGAAACTATCTCTATGCTCAGATCACTGACGACTGGAACTGCAGCAGGTGGGACTGAACTCTGGAAGTAAATCCTGTATCCTGTATCAGGTGGTTTTCTAGTGTACTTTTTCCCGCTCCCCTTTTTTGAGCCTTTCTCTACCTATGGCACTATGTTGCAAGGGTGTGAAGAGGTGGCTGAGGAGCTGAGAGGGGGAAGGTGAATGCCGGCGCAATACAGGGAATGAGTAGTGAAAGAACATCAGCTCTTATTCCCTTGTGTATTTCAGAGGAAGGCTAGGTGGTGGGAATGAAACAAACTACAATTACATTTGAAGAATATAACTGACACTCAGTTTACAGTGAGCGCCACAGTATGATCATCTTAAATTAGGAGTGCAAGGGTCAAAGCCACAGAGCACTGACAAAAGGTGTTACAGTTATTCCTGTGTAACTAGAATGATCATGTATGAATAGGTGAAATACTTAAATGAAACTGAGGTCCAACCATGAATCTTCCCCTTTGTGCTACAGCACTGAAGATGTCTCCATCCTGAGGGGACTTGGCCTGGTTAAACACCCCCAGGTGATGAGCTGCATATATATCACCCTGTTCCTGGTCACTATGCTCATCATCTCACAACAGGTAAGGACAACACTTTTTCCCCTCTCTCTTTTCACCCCATTTCCTTCCCATTGTTATCCCTCATTTCCCATACACACACACTGAGAGGCGCATCTAAACAAGAACAACAACAAAAAAACACAAAAAAGCACGCTAATGGAGTATACATGCATCCTCCATTCATGTATTCCCATCCAAACCCTGTATTTCAGAGTCATCGGTGAACTAAAACTAAACATCTGTTTTGTATTTTTGTTAGCCTGTCATGGTTTTATCCATGGCATCTTTTATCAATTTTGTCCGTCCCTGCTGTCCACAAATTGTAAAACGATCGGAATTAATAACTGTATTGCTTACAGGCATAAAAACAGACTGATGGCATCCCTGTAGAGTTAATGGTGCCTCACAAGTACCTGGATGGCACATGTGTAACCTTTCTTTCCTAACCTTTCTTGCATTCCTGCTCCTTACCCCTTTCTACTCCTCCCTTCCTCTACAGCATCTCAAAATAATTTCTCAAATTATGGTGGTTGAAATGTAATTGGATATCATCAAAATAGGCCAAGTAGAATATCTCATCACTCTCTGGAGGGCCAAAAACAGATTTGAGGAGGGCCACATTAGTACTTCAGGCCCTACGTTAAGCAGTTTTACTCTACAGTCTTTTTTATTTTATTTTATTTAATTTTTTTAAACGTTATTTATCCAGGGAAAGTTGACTTAGCACACTTGCCCTTTTCCAGCACAGCCCTGCTTCACATTAACACAGTACCATACATTTACACCTGGGAGCTTCCCAGTACAACCACCGTCCTTCTGCCTCATCCTCACTATGCGTCTCTGTCTCCTAGAACGAGTCCTGCTTCCGCCAGGACTTCCTGCTGAAGAACAAGAACCACACGGAGCAGGACGAGATCGAGACCAGGGAGAACCTGAACCGCCTGCTGCTGGAGAACGTGCTGCCGGCCCACGTGGCAGCGCTGTTTGTTGGGGAGAATAAAAAGAACGAGGTGGGACTCCACTCAAACTCTTTACTTAATGAGAAGTACAAGGTAGGCGCCCGAGTTAGGGGTGGATTTCTGAGGCCAACATGCCCCCTCCTCCTTCCTCCACCTCTCCCATCACTCCACTGGCTCTCATTGGCACGTTTACTGACTTTGACACCAGTACAAGGTTGAAATGAAATTGGGCTTACCAGCAAAGTAATGTGGTCACTATGTACTGTTTGGTTTGTGGTCAAGAGAAAAAAAGCGCCCCAATGGGAAACCTACAAACATGGTTCACTTTGTATCATAATCTGTGCCTCACTTGATTCAACCATCATTCAGCCCCGCATTTGAAATGATGGATTGTAACGTCATTGTCATCATCATTATTTATCGACATTATAGAGACAGAGCCACTCAAATTATACATTGCCAAATGCATCCAACTAATGTGCATGTTTCATTTTGCAAAATGTTAAAAAAAAAAGGACATTCGTAACTACTTGAAATATTCTCAATGATCTGTCATCAACCCTGTGACCGCGACTCTTTGAGGTATAAGCCAGTTGGTTTGTTTTGTAATGTGATCACAACAAAAGAGATTATATTTTGTCTGTCTTTCACAAACGATCTCACAGTCAGCATAATAGAAAGCCAAGCATGTCTCCAGTGATGTTTGGGTGTTTCCAAAATGTTGAGTAAGATTTAAGATTGACAAGGATATAAATAGAAATATAATAAAATTAAAGAAATATTAAAGATAAATAGTTTTTGATGGCTCGAATGCTCACTATGCCTCGCTATTGACAAATTTACAGATTTTTGCAGTTACAAGTTTACAGTGCAAGAGCATATTGGCAGGGTGGGAAATGTGCATCATTGGCTATTCACATGATCAGATTTACAGACAGCTACTGTTTTACCAAGTATGTGCAAGTAATGCATGCCCAGCAATATATTCAGGTCTTGTGCATAAATGCAAGTCAGGTTGTGCAAGCAGGGCAGATGTACAGAGTAGTGCAGAGCATGGAGAGAGATTTACTGATGTATAAAGGAAACTGGAAGTGAACAATCTGTCGCCCATCACTCGCAGAGAAACACTTTGACTTGATATACAGTGACAAAGGAGTCTACCTACTGTATATAGGAGCTCGTCAAGCTTTCTTTTGTATTGTGGGAAATCTGTTTGTGGTTATTTTTTATTACCGGAGGCTGGCCATCGTATCTCGAGCAGTATCTTGTGTTGTTACACTAAATGCATGATGCACAGTACTTGCATTGTTAGATCACAAAAATATGTCCATATGGGGAAGTGTTTTATGCCCTTGAGTGAAACATGATACACATTCAGAGTGCTAGCTGTTTCCTGGTACGGCTCATCAAGTTATGTTTGACAATGGCTCTCTTGTAGAGAAGTGATGACACAGGCTGCCATATCTCACATATTGGCCTGACCTGAAAACCCAGTCTTTGTCAGAAGTGGCTCTGTGCTCTGATGCCTTCCAATGTCTCTTGCAAACTTGTGTGTGTGTGTGTGTGTGCATGCTGCTTCATTTTCATTACTTGTGTAATAACCAGAGGTGGAAAGAGTACTGGAAAGTGTTGCTTAAGTGAACAATTCTCTGTGTAAGAGTACTTGCTTGGAAAATTACTCAAGTAAAAGTTATACAGTAGCTTGCTTGAAAAAGTTGTCAAATACAACATTTTCTACATGCTTGAAAATGTTCTCCCCTGATTATTACCCATTTTGGTATGGTACTTTTTTGCTTGATCATTATCAGCCCAATCTTTCAGCCCAAAGTGTGTGGATTGTCTCTTTAATCACATCAACTAGTATTGATTATGGGAGGTAAAGTCCAGAATGGCTATGTTATGAGGTAAATCACAGAACTCATTGCATTCACTAATCTTATGTCTAAAAATAAAACTTACTTACATAAAAGTTGGAGTAAACATATTCAAGTAATAGTAAATGTAGTCAAAAAACTCGAGTAGTTGTGATTGGTTGCTTTCCACTTCTGGCCAATAACCCTGGACTCCTGCTTGGTGTCATCATTCATTATGCTTCTCATATTTTGCCTTTTGTCCAATAGGATCTCTACTACAAGTCCTATGACTGTGTGTGTGTGATGTTCGCCTCGGTACCAGATTTCAAGGAGTTTTACACTGAGTGCGACATCAACAAGGAGGGACTGGAATGCCTGAGGCTTCTCAACGAGATCATCGCTGACTTTGACGAGGTCAGGGAGAGAAAGAGGAGAAAGCAATCCTGAGCCCTTATTTCTTTACCAAGTACTTTGCCAAGTAATCTCTGTTACATCTCTGCACTCTTGCATTCCTTCCTGTTGGTTGCTTATAATGTTGGTGATTTAGGAATTTTAGCTTATTCTACTCCTGGAATCACTTGTAAATCCCTCTTGATAAGACTGTCAGCAGGAATAAATAAATGATGAAAGGAGGGATTAATGACTAATCGGGCAACATGCCCAAATGCACACGACTCATATTTCTATTGTGTTTCTCCCTAACCCGACAGCTGCTGTCCAAGCCAAAGTTCAGTGGCGTGGAGAAGATCAAGACAATTGGCAGCACTTACATGGCTGCTGCAGGGCTGAGTGGGACCCCCAGCCAGGAGAATAACCAGGTGGAGTAGCTAGTGCTTTGGACTAGAGCCACACCTTTCTGAGCATTTGTTTTAACCCACTCGAAACATAAACTAGTCATATTGTGCATGTTGAATGACACTGCTGTGCCTCTGTGTTCTTGCAGGACAGGGAGAGACAGCAGGCCCAGATAGGGAACATGGTGGAGTTTGCCATTGCTTTAATCGGCAAGCTGGATGGCATCAACCGACATTCCTTCAATAGCTTTCGGCTCCGCGTGGGTGAGTAGGCGTAGGCATCCAGTTCTATCAGTGCTGACACATTAACGCAACAGGTTTCCTTGGTTACACTGTGCATGCTAGGCATTTAGTTAATGGTCTTGCAATGAGGACAATATTAGAGCCATCTTGATTTCTTAGATATGGGGTTTATATAATTTTCATGATATAAATTCATAGCATGCATTATGGTGGACTGGTGCAAGTTTGATCAGAATTGCATCTTTTAGTTTCATGACAGAGTTCCCAGTTTACCCATCTTTTTTACTATTACATTACTTTACATTACATATTTTGAAGAAATACTTTTTGCTCCCCTCTCCCCCCCTAAATCACACTCTCACTTATCTGCTTTGTCTACTTGCTCTAATATGCTTTTGTCTGAAGTAAAGAAATTCCTTTCTACCTCTCTGCTCTCATTTGCCTTATGTCCTTTCTTAGCACTTCTCTATAGTACATGATCATTCTAGGGTCGCAGGAGTATTTTGTTTAATCCACCGTCAGAGAACTACGACTGACATTTGCACTGCTTACTGGCTGCTTGTAATGTTGGTGATCTGGGAACTTATTTTACTATTGCACTCATAAGTTGCTCTGGATAAGGTCACCAGCTAAATGTCTAAAGTCAATGTCATACTCAAGCTATTAACATACAGTAGATACTGGTAGACAAAACCCAGTTGTGTGTCTGACAAAATTTTACCCGTCTGTTGTGTCTGCAGTACTCATACAGTCATTCCCAGACAGTTTATTCTGAGCAGATCTCCAAGTCTTAGATAAAACATTTACAATTCTTGGGAGATAAAAACACACACAACTTCTGGCTATAAACACTGAAAGTTGGCACGGAGAGCGGTATAAACCATTTCAACAGAACAGCACTCTTATCCACAGCTGTGTCAAGACACACTGACTGGGAAATAAAATCCACTAAATTCCTCTCTTGAAAGACATTGTTATTGAAAAGCAGTAATGTGTTTAGTGTCTGTATCATTTCTTTGACCGGTGACAACATATTTTTCACCCGTGCTATGAGAGGGTTGCTTCAGGTTACCTTATGAAGGGTTTAAAGTGATAATATTGTATGGTATCAATCGGTGATACAGAGTAGCAAAACGGACATTTAATGATATGAAAAAGTTGCAGGTTATTGCTTTAAATCCCCAAAACGCTATATAGAATGTCAGTATGTCAAAAACACACATGATAACAACCTTAAACAGAAATATTTTGTAAGCAAAGGTCTAAAGAGACTCATAACTTTAATAAGTAACCCATAATGTGCTTTACATTGACACCAGCAATGTGCAGTAGGCATCTATTTTTGTTTTTTGTGTCTGATATCATTTGGATAAGATACTGTCACTGCATTATACAGACATTTGTAAGTTAAATTTCTCCTAAACAGAGCTTGAATTGAGGCTAGTTGGCTGTGGCCCTCTTTACCCAGCCTTGGTGTTCCACAGGTATTAATCACGGCCCAGTGATAGCTGGTGTGATCGGGGCGAGGAAGCCTCAGTACGACATCTGGGGCAACACCGTCAACGTGGCCAGCAGGATGGAGAGCACCGGGGAGCTTGGGAAGATTCAGGTACATTCAGCGCTGTCCAACAAAGGCAAACGCAATACCTAATGTTGTGTTTTTTAAAGGTAAAAGGTTCTGACCAGAGTTTAGATTTCATAATTCATATCCATAAAATGTTTACCCATATTTGCTATTAAATGGTGTACAGTCCACTTTTTTAGCGACAATAGTTTTGGTGGGACAGCAGATAAACTTTAAAAGTTATTTTTCTTCACTTTTATTTTAGTTTCACTACTCACACGACTGCTCTTTGGCTTTGCAAGGCAAATCTCACCAAATCTCATGGCTGGATTTGCAAAGATCCAGTTTATCTTTGCAGCCCAAATCTGATCTCCCTATGACTGTCTAACCAGGGACAGACCATATGAAATCAGATTTTCCTACATTTAGTCATGAGAAGTGATGTGTGTGAGTTAAAATTTTTATTTGCTGTCCCTGTGCGCAGCCTGTTGCTCTGCATCACACAACGATCAGCCCTAGGGTTTAACTCGGGGAAAACTACTTCATCCACTTTTCCCAGCTTTCCCAAAATGTACTGCTGCCATAGAAATAAAGGCTTTATAACTTTTGCTCACAAGAGTGGCATTACTTCTTTTTTAACATATGCTTTTGTGAAGTTGTAAGGTGATATACCTTGAGGACAGTCAGGTGATGAACTTTGATGTTATTGCTGCTGTTAAGAATGGTTTAAAAATACAAATTGTTCCACCACAATGAATGCAGGTTTAACAACTGAAGCATTAGACATGGAAGCATGTAATTCCAATTTGAGTTTTCAGACGAGTGACATTACCAAATCTCACTATTCAAACATTGTGGTGTACGTTCATAGTTAAATTGAATACAGTGGAGATTGTGTTCTTTCAGGTGTAATGGTCACACGGTAAATTATGATTTTTAAATATCTGACTACACGACTCCAAGTACAAGGTTCAGCAGGGTGGCAGAGGAGGGAGACTATCCTTCAACCAGAGGACCAGGATTTAAAGTCACACTGAAATGAAAAATTTGACATTTTATGCCAAATTATTATTTTTTTATTCTTGTATATTTATATCAAAATCAATTACTTTTACTTCCTGGAAAACGACAAATCTTTAGTGGTGACTTCATCGTGTACTAAGAGGCGTACATAAAAATTTCAACCAATAAAACCATCACAGATTTTTGAACAATCCCTTCCCTCTGTCCCTATCATCAAGTAAAACTGCCTTTCTCTCCTCAACTGATTTCCCATTGGTTTACACTTTTGAATGATTCCTCTCCGCGTTATGTCCCACCTCAATATCCTGTTTCAACAGGAAATACATCACATTAAGGAAAAATGAAGGCAAGATGCTCTTAAAATGTGGTTTCCTTGTGACTTTAAGCCTCCATGTCAGCATGCATCCACCCTGCTGAAGTGCCCTTGAGCAAGACACTGAACCCCTACCAGCTCCAGGGCTGCTGTTCTGTAGCTGATCCTGACCTCCCTGTGGAGGTTGGCTGTTCAAAATGGCCTTATATTGTCCTTTGTCTGAAGGCTTCAGTCGTACCGCCCCAAGTGTTACTGGAGCCAAAGAAGCTTTAATTTGTTGATGTTTTGACAGATGTGGCCGCAGCTGTGTCTGATGCGTTCCCGTCTCTACTTCCAGGTTACTGAGGAAACGTCAGATGTGCTGCAGAAGCTGGGCTACTCCTGCGAGTGTCGAGGTCTCATCAACGTCAAGGGGAAAGGGGAGCTGAAGACCTTCTTTGTGTGTACAGACATGAGCAAGCAGCAAGGCATGGGCCTGAGCTGAGGCCAGGCCCACCACAGTGAACTCCAAGCCCTGGGCCTGGTGGCACAACAGACCTTCACAGAGACTCGTGTACACAAGTCAAGAGTTTACAGACTCCCGCACGCCGCAAGTGTCGAGACACACCTGTCCTACAATGCACCAGTGTTTCTGTGATGTCGCTGACTCAAATATCGAGGACTTGGAGGAACTGCTGCCTCGCTCTGATGCACTGTGGTTGTGTTGTGTTGGAGTCATCGTGGATCGCATGCTGGAGAGATGTACATACACTTGGCATCTTTTTCTATTCATAAACACATTTATGTCCAGTGATCAGTCACTTTTGTAAAAACAATTCTGTCTTTAACTTAGATGTTGTTTGTGATGGACAAATGTGTATTGTACTAATGCTAAATACAGTTGTGTAATTGCTGAAGAAGCCCGTTGGAAGAAAACAAAACTGTTCTTTCTAAATCTAAAATACGACTGATCCTGTTTGGATCATATTTTGGAGCCCATCCTGTATGGTTTTCCTGTTTGATAAGACACTCTGCTGTTACTGTGTAATGGACAAGCTGTGTGAGAGGCCTAGCTGCTGCAATGTCAGAAACAGACTGTACAACTTACAACTATGATGTCGCAAATAAGTGCTAGAGAGAAATCTTCAAACACTCAGATTTTTAAAAATAGTTATGGTTTTCACTTTCTGGCCAATCTGCAAAATCAAAACTCACTATATCCTCAGAAATTAATAGAATTTTTTTTGTGCCTCTAATTAGGGTTAGTTAGGCATCGGCCCTCCAGTGAGGTTAAGGTTTATCAACTTTTAGTGTGAAAATTATGAGCAGTTCCAGCTTTGCCATAAAGCAACAACCATTTACTAATACATGTATGACAGTATATTTGTTAAGGAAGAGTTTCAGGAGGAAAAACACAAATCCATGTTGTGCTGTGTCTGTCATCCGTTAGTTGTAGTGTTCTTTATTCTGCATAGATAAGCAAACATCAACCTCCAATGTGTCTTACGCTGCCTGTCTGTGAACATGCTGCAATGAGGGAATCTGTGATGCTCTCCTTGGTGTCCTTAAGTCTATTTAGATCTTACTACCAGTCTGCAGTGACTGTTTTTCTGGCTACAGCTCTAATGATCGCCTGCATTGATCTGCATTGCTCGCTGTGCCTCAGAAAACTTGATTCGTCTTGTGGCCTTATCTTTTGACCGCCATCTTGTCTGTAATTATGGTTACATAATGTATTGGCCTTCATGTGAACAAATGTGAGTTTGAATTTTGTACAGTTACGGGATGTAATAAATGTTTTCATATGTTTGTGGTTTGTAGTAACATGTTTCACAACACCTGAGATTTATATAAAAGAGGTTTATTGATTGAAATGCATACAAACGTCACACAAAAAACAAACTTTTGTACAAAACGTGAGTTATGAAACTGGTGGTTGGAGTTGAGTTTCGTTACACAGCGATGACTGGCACCCCTTCCTGACAACCAGACGAGGTCTCCATTGGCTCAGCCATCTCCTGAACTGAAAATGTTAAGGATATTCAAAGGTATAACTTTCAGTGTGTTGACTTTCTACTCACATGCATTTGTTACCTACAATAATAGGTTGACTCAGGATTTTATGTCCATAATAACCTAATAATTGACAAATAATTTTTTATCAAACAATATCCAAGGATTCAGGAACACAAAAGCAGGAAAACAGTAATTTACAGTTGGATATTAATGGGTGTTGTATGTCAAAAAAACTAAACAAAACAAAAGACATCCCAAGTATTACAAAACTGTTTCAATACGTCAGCCTTTGCCCATTTGGATTCCTTGTAAAGTTAGTTGTAACAGAAGCTGTTACTAAAGCAGGGTGTTTACCTGTAGTGAGGTCTATGAAGAGCCCAGCTGGTTCTGGAGGTAGAGAGATGCCCATGGCCTTCCTGATGCCGTAGACGCTGCTGACGTCACACGGGGCGACCTGGCCGGTCAGCTCGGTCAAGTTCCCCGTCACCTTCTCAGCTGTAGACGGGGAAGTGGAGAGGGAATGTTATCAAGGCTACGGGATGGGTCTCTCTTTTTCTACATGAGAATGGACAATCCACTTCCCTTTGTATTTTCTCTTTATCGAGACGTAGGGGAGACAGAATAGGCGGTTCTGGTCGATCCTAGACTAGGAGATAAGTGGCTCTAGAGGCTGGACTTTTAAAGTAATCTGTGACATTTTCATATAAATAAATGTCCATTTTGCTAATTTATCGCTACTGATTCAATCTATACCCAATTCATGAAAGCTTTTAAATTTGCTGTTCTAAACACCTAGTGTCAGGTAGGTTTTTCCTGGGAAAAATCCTCTGCCGGACAGGAAGTGATGTGTTTTATGTTACCGGCAGTTTGTTTGGAATAAATAGAAGAAGAACTGGGTAGATAGCATGAGCAGCGATAGCCGCCATGGCTGAACAGACAAAGCAAAGAGCGACACCTACAGAAACTCAAAAATGGCCACAAGTGATCTTGACAAAGCAAGAACACCACAGCAATGACCGCTTAGTGCCAAAGATGTCGTCAAAATAAAAAAGACGAGGATCTCGCACATGATCACTTTAACTAACATCTCTGGGAACTAGGTCCATCTTAATCGGATTTGTGCCAAAGGATAAACCACATCTGCGTGGGACGGAGGTAAAGAGAGTGTTGTTGGTGGTCTACAGCTGGGGGCGAGGGCTCGAGCGGAGGAACAAAGGGGCCATGCATCGGGAGGCTCTTACCCAGCTGGAGCTCCTTGGCGGTGGGGGCCAGCAAGCAGATCATGTTAGGTGGCTGCTTGGCACTCAGGCGCTCCTTCTGTGCTTCCTGCAACTCACGGAGGAGCTTTGTAGTCTCGTCCAATTTCTGCTGGAAGTGCAGGGCCTCTGTGATGAGGAGGGGGGAAAAAACACACAGTTGGTACTTCCTCTAAGTTCCTCCAATTACCTCCTGGTAATTCCTCCTGTCCTTGGTTACTTGTATTGAACACAATAAGTCCATTCTTTTTTAACCCCGATATGGATCCCCTCAATTTTGCCGTTTTCTTTGTTTCCTACATTAATCTCCAACAGTACTGAGAAACCAGAGAGCCTTTTGGGGGGAAATAAATAAATAAATACTTTGTTAATGGGCTTTTAGAAAGGTCTGAGAGGATTCATAATGGGATGCTGAATGACTAATGGCTCATCTAACTGCTTTAGACAAGGGTTGACTTTTATATTTTGGATTGCCATAGTATACACAAGGTAATTAGGAATTTGTTTGTTCACATATTCCTCTGAGACACATGCATTGATGCTGTTCACAAAATGGTCAGAGCACAGAGGCAGCCAGGACAGACCAGGTTAGAGTTCAGCATCTTCCTCAAGGACATTTCAACAGACACACAGAGTTAAGGGGATCACACTTGTGATCTTCCAGTTAGGAAATTGCACTGAAGATATCAATTGAGTGTGGTCCTTATTATATTTAGAAATGCAGACAGCATGTACAAATGTTACACAGAAAATAATCTACTTTGTTACATAACAAAATGGGCTTTCACATTATTATTATTTGTTTTTAACCTTTACTTATCCATGGGTGGTTGGCTGAACAGTCTTCTACTGTTGGCCACTGTGCCGCTACACTGGAGCAGTGTCTTGCCCAAGGGCACCTCGACAGTAGTTGAGGGAGGAGCGAGCGCTTCTCATTCCCTTTCCCTCAAAAATGTAGTTTTAGAAACGGTATCAGGATTGAAACATTGCTCAGCCCTACGTGGAGAAGGTCTAACTGTGGCTGTGCGCCTTCTGGTGCGGAGGGTTCTCTCTCTGCGATGTGTATATGTATATTTTCACCTGGTTGCGTGTGACATATTTTCTCTATCTGATATGTATTTTTATTTATATGGCAGGTTTGCACTAGTGACTAATGACTGGATCTTACCCCCAGAGAGCTCGGCAGTCTGCAGGCCCAAGCCCAGGCCTATCACAGAACTCAGGGAGTCAGGCCTGCTGCCATTGGTTGCTTCAGGTTCAGCTACCTGACAAAGGGGAAAAAAACCAAAAGCACATTTAGTCAGATTAGAAAAATGCAATCCACAGAAGACAGCTGACAGTTCATGGAAACATCCAGGCCATTTGAAGCCTCTTTCTCGATCCAATAAATTCAAATATGATGAAAAGCTGCAACTTCCGAGCAAGGGATGAGGGTAAACTGGAGAGCGGCCAAGCACAGCAAACAGCCAGGACAGAGGGTTGCTGTGTGCCTGACAGAGTGGCCTGTACTTCAGTTTCCTCCACTGCTGTGAGGAGCGATTCAGCCGCCCGGCCGATGGACACAGAAAGAAAACTTTTCCAAATCTCCATTACTGGGAATTGAAAGTGACTGAATAGGACTGGTCTTGGGGGGGTTGAAGTGAGGGGAGCTGTGTTTTGAAGGGAAATGTTTTTTCCACGTGTGGATGGGTCACAGCTAAAGACGGGCCCCTGCCGTGTTGACACAGCTGGATGCTGCAGCAGACATGTGGATAGACTGTATATAATGCCAAAATGAAATAAAGTATCCGCACATGACGTAAAATGCAAGACCACATGCTTTAGTACCCACGCCAAACAACGGCATAGCAAGAGGTCATCTTCCACAACCTCCTGGAAGATGAAACATTGTTTGTGTGATGAGGGTGAAGAGCACAGGTTTTGCATTACATATCATGTACTGTTATTTCTCATTCTTGATCTGACTTCTACTTCTATTTTATTTATGTAGTGGGAAGCGCAAAACACCCCATCTTGGTATGACAGAAGCCGTCAACTAATCACTGAAGACTGAGCAAGTGTTTAGCTGGGATTCAGCTCAGGATTTGTTCAGTCTCACCTCCATGTCATCCTTGTCCTCGTGTGTTTTTGTTGGCTCTTCCACCTGTTGGACAGCCAAAAAGAATAAACAGTATACTTTCAAATGCATTCAAATGATACATGGTTCTAAAGTGTTACTATTTCAGAAGGAAAATGCAAAAGAAAGACATAATAAAATGTATTCATGCTCCTAAACTCAGTTGGAAAAAATGTCAACTTAGAGCACTTAGATATCAAAGTACATGCTTACTGGCTCTGTGTTCTTGAGGGTTTTGGAATGTTCCCCATTCGTCATTGCATCCAGAAGATTGTCTGCCAGTTTGTATGTGTATTCCTCTGATTTGGCCAGGAAGTCCGTGATGCTGCCAATCACACACACACACGCGCACACACAGACGTTACAACCCCAGTACTGACACATGGTGAAGCTGCAACTGAACCTCACACACAGAGCAAGACTTACGATAGACAACTGTTACATCACCACACGCCCAAGAGTTTTTTTACTTCAAGAAAAGGGGACATTCGAGTTACTAGAGCTAGAGAGTGCCTATGAGAGAGGGATATCATTCAGGGGCGTGATTAAAGCAGCATATCAAAGTACGGTTGCAGCTGTAGCGGAGGTGTAATTAGTGGTGGTACAGTGTACCATGAGGTAATTATACTCAATAGAATGGAGATGCATGAAATAAAAGTATGATAATTCATGGGTTGAAATCAGGATCAGCGTGTCGTTTCCGGCCACACTGGACTGAGGCCGAGTCCACAGCCAATGGTGGTAGAACTCCTCCTTCTCACCGGGCTAAGCCAGGAAGAAAGAGGAACATCTGGACGGCGGCTAATCAGCCAGGAATGCCTTAAGTGAAGTTTTGCGTAAATGTCACAGAGCCAGGGTGCATTACTGGCCGTACTGTACATACCTCTCGGAGCCCTGGAGGCTAGACTCCTCGCCATAGAAAGAGTACATAAGGTCAGAATCCTCCTTGCTGATATTGGCGAAGCTGGAGTCGTAGGTGGGTGCGTAGGAGGTGAATGGCCCGTAGTTCATGTAGGACACTGTGGAGATTGTGTTACACACAGGCAGCTCATCATCAGTCATGCACACTGAACCAGAAGGACTCAGAGTTGAGGTCTTACTAATACATTACAATAGATTGTACAAAATAATATACAGAAATGTAGAGGTACAGTATCTCACCTGGAGTAGTCCTGTTCCTCTTGTCCTCCCTGAAGCCCTGCAGGGTGTTTATACCGCTATGCAGTCGGTTGGACATCATGCCCAGCTTCACAGGACAGTACCCCACATCTGCAACAGCAAACAGTTGACATGTTACCATCTTTCTGCCATTCTCTCCCCGTCTCATTTTGTTTGGCGGCCAGTGGCCCCGGATGTACTTACCTCCCGCCGTTAGATCTGCAGGGTTGAGGATGGCCAGGGTGGTCGAGCCATCAGTCTTCTGCCTCGCAAACTCCAGCTACACGACAACAAATAAAATGTGGGCTAGTACTCAATGACATTTTCAGTATGAGAATTGACTTGGTGATCTGGTATGGCATCTTGGTAAAATATTTGTTAAAGGAGAGTGGGAAAAAGCAGATAGAAAGTAAGAAAGCTGAGAGAGACACAGAGACCCTAAGCTAATAGACTAGCATCCTAACCACTACAAACACCATCATTGTGTCTGCATTGAGAGACAATTAGGTCTAAGTGTTGATGTTTAATGACTTCAGCCTGGAGGAATAAATAAGAATCTGAAAGGGGACGCCTTGTCATGAATGAATAAACTGTTTATGAAAATTTCACGCATGGAGGGATTCCCAGGCTACATGTATTCAAGCATATCAGCAAGCATTTTCTGTTTATTTATATTGCATTTTAGGTTATTCATACATACATATTCCAATTCTGCAATTCTGATCTTTGATGACATTTTGACCTTTACAATGATATTCTTGGTCACCAAGTCCTCCACACACATTGTGGGGAAATAAGTCTTGTATTGCCACTTCCGTTAACTGAAAAACATTTTGTTAGCTTTGTTAGCCTTCCTCGTGAAAACCAATGGCATCTGCTAGCCACAAGCTAAGTTCATTTGTTTCAACGAAGAATGAATGAAGAATGAAGAATAACCGCAAATCCAATGGAAATATTAAAAGAAATTTGCTTATTTGGGGATTTTGAGCAACTCAAGCACCAATACATACATACAAGTTATTTCCCCCTGTGACAAGAGCTTGGTGAAGAAAAATAATTGACTAAAACTAAAATGTTGAGGCATCCCTTTAACCAGTTTGTTGCTTAGATAAGGTGACAGTCAGGACAGGAACAGTCATACCAGTCATGGGAAAAATAACCGCCGATTACATTCTGAAGATATGGAAAACCACAAGAAGCACTAGATAAATGTTAACTTGCAAGTGATGTCTTTACTTTTGAGGTGCCTCAGACATTTCAAACAATATTCAAACACATGTTCATATTCAAATACATTTTGGAGAGGTCTCTCCCAAAATGATACATATCTCTTTTGGGTAAAAAGTGAATTACTGAAAATCTATTTTCATTTTGTGCCATCAATCATTTTGTAAGAGTAGGTGTCACGTTATTTTTAAATGGTGGATATCTAATGTCTTCAGCTTCACCCAGGTTTCTTACCTCACACTGCAGCACTCTGTTGGACAGCTTTCCTCCAGACTCCTCAATGACCTTGCAGATCTCCTCCAGCTCTTTCTCTGCCTTCAGTGCCTCATCCTTGGAGTCCTTGTCTTGTCTGCAAATGAAACACAAATTGAGAGATGGCAGATGAGACACTTTGACCTTGAATGAAAAGGTTTTACTTTGTAGCAATCAAAAAAAGCACGCATACAACAGCTAACAGCAGAGCTGCTTTGGGTAATTATGAATGGAAATCTGCGTGAGTGATTCTGTCCATTAACATCTTCGTTCTACTTTCATCGTTCTACCTATCCGTATGTGTTTTGTTAATGTCAATAAACAACATTAAGATTTAGTACACAAAACATGAAAAGTGTGTGAATGAGTTTCCACTGTCAAGATGATCTTTTAGGTTATTCCTTTGACAATCTACCACAGGTTAAATTTGACTTTAATCGCCAGTCTATGTTACACCTTTGGGCAACAACGTCCTGGTTTAAAAGACTATTTATCCACTGCTGTCAAAGATGCCCGGTGACGAAAGAATGCAAGACCCAGCATGCTCCGAGGCATTCCTCACATTCTCAGCCTCCAGCCTCACAGTGGAAAGAACTGATTCACTAAAGACTCAGAGGAAAACAAGCCCGCAGAAACAAACACTGTCCACTGACTTGCCAACAGAGTGGGAAATTGCCTCCATCCGGATGCTGCTGGTTTTTGGCTCTGGCTGGTTAAGTTATCTCGTCTTTGGTTGCCTTGCCATATAACCTACCGCTGTTTCCGTTTTCAAAATCTTTGTGACTGTGGTAGGTAAGCTGGCGACGGTAGTCCATGGGCAAAAAAAACATGTTTCCTGCCCTGCTGATCAACATCAGGGACAGCACTTAGCCATTTCCTGACTGACACGTGTTTGGGAGATGAGCAGCAAGATACAGACCTCTAAATGCAACTGCCTAATGTAACCCCATGCCGGGCATGTTATACTTCACCTATCTGTATAGTTTGTGTACATACACACATATATAGTTTGTACTTTGTAGAGTTGTTGGTGTTACCTGCAATATCATAATAACCCATACCATAATTGATCTGTATGTATGTATGAGCAAAGCATTTATCATTTGTACTGTTTACTAAAATCTTTGAACAGGATAGCATTTAAGCACAAGAACAAAATGCTCCAAACACTAAATCGAATACTTGACTGATTAGCCAGAAGGTGTGCATTAATGTTCTATTGGGTTGACTTTAAATTAATGCAAAAATAACTTTAAATCCTGCACAAGGCTTTGAAGTGGTTAAAGTATTAAATGCGTAATCATGATTATTCACAAACTGAATAGAAGAAATTTCAAATGTTTTAGAATGCAATTTGGGGTGGTGAAGTATCTCCTAGCTACAGAGGGGCCAAGCAGGAGGGACATGTGAACAGTGTGCCTTAAATAAACATGCGTGACTAGTGACAAGTCAACAGGGTAAAAGACCTGGGTGTGCTGGGTGTCTGGGACCTCTCGCTGGTGTCCCCACGGAACATGGGCCCCTCTCTGTTCCGGTCCAGGCTCGTGCCCCTTTCCTCCTCAGTCTTCCCTGACTTGTTGACAGAAGGGCCCAGACCAGACATGAAGTCTATGCTCTGCCTCAGGCTCTCTAGCCTCTCCTACAGGAAATATCATTGAGTTTATTTACTTGCACATATTACAATCATTTAACACAGAACAGTTAATATCTTACCTCAGAAACAAAGAAACATAAAATCAAGATGACTAACAATCACAAGTGAATTGGATGACAGAAACAAAATGAGAAAAAAACTCAACAAGGAGAGAAAATGTAACATATATAAACAAAACCAAAATGATAAAATGATAAGGAAAGAGAAGTGAATAATTTGCGAGATGAAAGAGAATTGTTTGAATAACTAGTTAGTAACAATGTGACTTAAAAGTTAGTGATGATACCTGACCGGTCTAGGAACTATTTGAAGCTATCTGCTGCCCCCTGCAGTTCAATTATGGCAACAACATGGCCATTGTCCTTAGTCAAAGGAACACACCAAGTTTTAGGGAGTGTGTCCCGTCGCTCAACTTCCCCATTAAGTGATGCAAACATAGACACCAAAATCATCCATGTGTCCCCAGTAAATCCGGTGCTCCATGCTAACACTTTGGCATGCACTAAGTTGAGCGATAGTAGGTGGGTAGCATTACCTCAAAAGTATGAAAATGAGAACTTGTAGCAGCTGTAAAGCTAAAGGGTAAGTCATTTGAAATGATATACGGCCAAGTCTGTCAGTTTTGTGTCAGAGATGGGTAAAAATGTACGTACGATTTTGAACTACCAGACTATTTTCCCTGTCGAAGGGTCTCTCTTTCCGCGAGACTTGGAATGTAACTTGTTTTGTTTGTATAGGAAGTAAATGTGATGGGAGAGACTGTACAGCTAAAAATCGTCTATGTAAGCTGACCAATCTCCTAAAAACTTGGTGTATTACTTTAAGAAGCCTCTCTTCTATCTTCCGTTTCATACCGGGCTCAAGATCTTCATTCCAGAGTGCAGCAGTTTCCGGGCGGCTTTATGGTAGATCGTCTCAGGTTTGTTGTAAATCATGGCATTCTCACACATGATCCTGAAATCCACCTGCATCAACGATACAAGACACATCAAACATTTACACTTGCCAACATGACAAATGAAACAGCAAACGTGAATCTAAATGCATTGTTCAAGATGTAAACAGTTTGGGTGTAACGGGTGGACAAAACTCATGGCTTGGTGCACACTATGGTTTTGGGGGCACCGCTTGGTCATTTTTGGTGGGGGTAAATGGCACACACAACAGAGTAAGGGCAGGATTTTCCCCCTAACCCTAAAAATCAACACGATTAACCCTTTCCAAGTTGCAATTACTTGGTTCACCTTACATCCAGTTGTGTATGTATATTATGTACTTTATATGTACTGTTACACCCCTTGTGTACAGTGCAGATAGATACCTTGAGTTCCTCCAGTGACTGGTAGCACTCTTTCTTTACTTTGTCCTTCATTGTACTGAAGTCCATGGGCCGCTTGATGATCGAAGAGTAGCCAGGCGCAATTAGGTCAGTCACCGGGAATGAGAAAAATGCACTGGGGTCTTTCCTACAGGAAAAACATACACACACAATTTATTTACAGAACCAGACATAACATTGCTTCTATATAAATGAATGAAGAGGAAAGGCTGTGCTGTCTGTCAGTAATGCAATCCCAAGCACCCCGAGGAGACTTGCTGCTGCATAAGCTGATGGGCATCCAAACAAACAAATAAACAAGCAGAAAAACCAATTATCCCATATCACAATGAATGTTTAACACTGCACCTTTGGAGCTGTCTGATGAGCTGGTTCAAAGCTTCCTGGAGAGGGGTCTGTTCTTTTTCTGCAAAGAAGAATAAAACACCCACATCAAAAATGCAAGGAACGGGTCAAGGAAAATAACGATGTTGATATAGATTGCAAACAAGAGGTAGCTTGGCGTTACCTTCCAATTTATTCAGCTCTGAACGGATAGGAGTTCTGCTCTGGTCTCGGTCATCCCAGTCTCCATCTGCATCCTGTCCTTTCTTCTTCTTTGTCATCTAACATTACACAAAAAGGCCATTAAGTATAACGCGTGTAAACTGACCCCTTCCCTCTATCAACTATCACAACCATTATCACTTAACTACTCCCTAGTGACACATAAAACAACCACAGCTATCCCATCTAGAAACAGTAGAAGCGTCTTGGGTACCTTTTTCTTTCCTTTGTCATCATCTGGTGAACCAAAGCTCTTCTCTTTATCCTCCCTCTTCTTCTTTTTCTTCTTCTTGTCCTTGGGTTTGTCGTAGTCCACCGGTTGTTCGTCGTAACTTTTATCAAGACTTGAGCTTCCCGTCGTCACTTCGTTTCCAGCGACTTTTAAAACCAACTTCAGCGGCCTCTCTCCGTATTCTGCAGGAAACAAGACAACAAACACGGTAACGTGCTGCAATGAAGCCCTGCCGGACTCTCCATAGTGTAGTTAACGTAACACATGTATTAGTATGGCTGCCCGAAATATAACATATTGACTGAAACGTGTGTGAAATAAATAAATCAGTCCGGTATCTAACGTTAGCTTTAGCAGTGCGCTAATATGATTTGTTCATGTTAAGAGGCTCGTGCACGGCTAACAAGCGCGAGCCCAGGGGGTTCTAGCCAACGCAGTTAAACAAACATCTAAACAATTCAAGTGCAGAAGCGCTTGAGCTATCTGCAAATGATTTACCTTCGTATCCGTGCTTTTCCGACTTGTGCTTTTTGTGCTTCTTGCCCATTGTTTACTGTTTTGATGTAGCGCCTCTGTCTTTGTGGTCTGTGTCCTGACGGAAGCCGTACAGGGTGACTCCCCCCTGAGGAGGAGGGCTGCGGGCCCGCAACGCCACCTGCCGGCCAGGCGGTCAGAACTTGTGCTCGTGCGTTCACCTTTATCGCCAGTAGGGGGCACAATAAGCATAGGATTTCAACCTCAGTAATGGACCAAGCCTGGCAAAACTTTGACCCTATGATGGAGTATCCCCGTGAGTTCCGATTTTGAACTCTATATCATTAGTTAGGGTCCTTTTTAAAAGGAGGTTTTGACACTGAATAATTATAAGATGCTGAGAATTCCTGAAAACACCCTCCCTGAACCACAGGGGACATCAGAGGGACCATCCCTCACTGGAGGACCTAGGTTCAAGCATCCGCCATGCTGAAGTGTCCTTGAGCAAGACACTAAATCCCTACCAGATCCAGGGCCGCTGTTTTATTGCTGACTCTGCACTCTGGGGCAAGCGAATGGAGAATTTCCCAATGAGGATGAATAAGGTATGACATTATAATGATAATAAATATTGCTGCCTGACAGCAGCAGGCAAGGTCAAGGCCAACCAACATGTTTTTGTTTTGTAACCAGGGTAAGATGGTTCTCCAGCTAGGCTATCCACTCTGTGACTGGGTCAGGCTGCATGCATTGCATCCATTACTCTTTGCACAGGCTAACAGACTGACAGCACTAGTATTGTCTTAATAGGCACCTGCTTTAAAACAAAAATTTTGGGACAATTTTTACTCTTTTTCTTAGACAGTGTTGTCATTATATGTCACACTGGGCATTTTGCTAACTTTTAGTCACAGACGAGTTAACTGCGTCCTGTTTAAACAACCCAGACTAGGACGATCTAAGGGGAGAGAGGACGCTTGGTCGTGGTTGGGCTTATTAGGACACTGTACAGTCTCATGCTTCCATCCCTTTCGGAGCTGTTATGCTCGGTTAAATCGGCACATATTGTACAGGCTGATGAATGACAGATGTTTTATTCATGGAGGAAAGATAGTGTACATTCTTTGAAGCACATTCCAGGTTTTATGAAGAGGCAGGGAATGGGGGCAGAAGTTTTGGATGGAGACTGAATCCACCATTCCAGCCATTCCTCCCTTCAGATGAAGAGGTGATTCTGACACTCTGTTGACTGTTTGAGTGTCCTATCTAGTCAAACCCACACCCAACAAATTACCTCCTGATGAATGTCACAAAATACCAGCACCCTAAATGACTAAGGTGAAGAGACAAGTACTTTTACATTTACATTGTAGGCATTTAGCTGACACAACTTTTCTTCCTTCCTTTTTTCTTCTCCTCTTTTCCTTTATTAAACAACAACATGTTCTCAAGACAGACACTCCCACACAGAGAACAAAGGACAAAGAGTCAGAGACATACACATAACACAAAAGATTACAAAGGAGTCATTCATTGATAAGTTAATGAGCGAAAAATAGAGTGTGTGTGTGTGTGTGTG
>OMLI01018046.1:0-16520 GCA_900302605.1 Rondeletia loricata
CACACGCGCATGCACACATACAAAGACACACAGACACACATACAGACAGGCAGACAGAGACATGCACACACACACGCACACACGCACACACGCACGCACGCACACACATGCATGCACACATACACAGGCAGACAGAGACATGCACGTGCGCGCACACACACACACGCACTATTATCATCATCATTTTCCAATGACTCTTCAGGAGCATTGCATAATAATACAAATGTCCACCTTTAATATAACCATCACTGTATTAAAGAGTGCACTCACTGGTGCGTATCAGTGCGATGGCGGGCTGGCTGATGTCGTTGCTGTTGCTGTTGCGTTTGACGGAGAAGGTGGAGATGTTGTACAGCAGGCCAGGCACCAGGCCGCGCAGGACGTGGGTGGATTGCTGTCTGTCAAGGAAGTCTGTTTTGCGATTCCCCCGGCCCAGAGGAGCATAGGTGACAGCAAAGCCACTGACCAGGCTGTGGGAGGGGTCTGGCTCGTCCCAGCGCAGCTCCACCTCGTTCTCCTCCACACGCAGCACATTGAGACCAGAGGGAGGCAACAGGTCTGGGAACAGTGGCAACCTTACATGTCTAATCCATACATTAAACAATTAAAAAGTTGCCTTTACAGTACAAAGAATGAGCTACAGACTACGGGATGACAAATGAGAAACTGACTGAGCTGGACATTGAATGGTAATGCGGAGGAATGTGACTCTTACTGACCTTTCTCACAGTCCTTGCCTGTGTGTCCCATTCTACAAACACAATTGTAGTTCCCTCTCCTGTCACTCCTGCAGAGGCCTCGGTTTCCACAAGGTTGCAGTACACAGGGATTCTCCACTTGGGGGTGACAAAGACAAGCAATTACTATAGTGTACTGCACTGCCACCGCAGCCTGTACCACATGGTTCATGTCTCGGCAGTCTGCAGTGTATGAATGTTCTGTGTGAATTAGCCTTTATCATCAACATAACAGACTTGGGAGGCAGTGCAAATCCACTTACACATCTGGCATTGGTCCCCAAAGAAACCCTCTTTGCAGACACACAGATAATTCCGTCTGTAACCCCGACACACACCTCCGTTTAAACAGGGGTTGGACTCACACCCGTCCTGCTCTGCACACAGGCATTCAGAAACACAAAGGCAGAATTGGATTACTGGCCTGTAAAATGTATATGTATAATATATTTTTATTTCAGGCTATGAAGTTGACAGCAATGTAACAGACTGAATGAATGCTGTACCAAATTCACAGTTCTGGCCTTTGAAGCCTTGCAGGCAATGACAAAAGTAGGAGCCAGGCTGGTCCTCACATGTTCCCCCATGCTTGCAGGGTTCCGACAGGCATTCATCTATGTCTTAAGGCAGAAGAAACACACACACGTATGTGGATGTGCAAAAAACGTATGCGGGTCCACAGAATGTCTTCAGTCAATATGGCATGCATTGATTACATGCAGGTGATCGAGTTTGATCAGGCATAAGAGGTTTATTGTACCTGTCTGACAGCGGTTTCCACTGAAGCCATCATCACACTCACACAGGTAGGATGCCACCCGGTCCCGACATGTGCCCCCATTAAGGCAAGGCTGTGATAGGCACTCATTGATCTCTGTAATGATGTAAAACAAATAAATGAGTAAATACACTATATCTAGCTCTGCTTTACTACATACATCAATACATCAATACCTACATTAACCCAGAACATTTCAGACAGCATAAACTGTTGAATTAAGTATAATTCTGTACATCAGGACTCTCAGGGGATCATCAAAAGACTGCTTTTGTTTTAAACACTGAGTGGTGTCGTATTTTATGACTGTAGTCCGTGTGGAGTGTGTTACGGACCCTCACAGACGGGTGGCTGGCTCCAGTCTCCCTGAATACCACAGATGCTCTGGGTGGCTCTGGGCACAGGCGTGAAGCCTGAGTGGCATATATAAAGTGCCATGGAGCCTGGCGCTGTAGAGGAGAACTGGACCTCAGCATGTTTCACCTGTGGCGGTGGCCCACAACCCAGCTCTGGAATGAAGTAATACAAACAGTTTTACATAGCAGTAATTTTACACTGTGATAATGTTAGAAATCTGCATGACCACATACTAAGACAACCTCACATACACTGAGGCCTAAAAGAGGTCTGTGACCCATGCTGCAGTACAACACAGACTCATGGCAACAGAGGTGTATTCCATCCACGTTTTGCTTTTTTTGTCCTTGTAGAGTGTGCAGACATGAATCATCAGGTTTTATCAGGTCTTACTTTATATAGTCCATGTGACTCTGGCCGTTCTATATCTGTAAATGTGGGCCTGCAGTACAGCAACACAGCTAGTTAAGGATGATCTCATCTCTCAGAACTAAAGGAAAGCCAGTATCTCCATACTTAGCAGCTCAAGATATCCCCTGCTTGCGCTAATCTATTACGGCCATTTGGCATCAAATCAAAATCGTATAAATTTTAGTGTTGGGGTGTGATTTGCACATTATTTATTGTGGAGTGACATACAGTCCGCTCACCTGCTGAGGAATGTGCTGAGCTCCTGCTTGTCTCACAGTGCCTGCCACTGAAGGCTTCAGTGCACTCACATTTATACTTCCCTATGTAGTGAAAACATGTTCCCCCATTCAGACAGGGGCTGGAGGCACAGGGGTCTGGCTTCCCTGGGAAGAAACCATCCACAATGAACATTAGATCGCATATTGCATATTGTTTCTTTATGCGTGCGTCTGCATTGTATGAGAAAGTTTGTGCATTGTGTGCAAAAAGTTGCCCATTCTAATGAAACACAAAAAAGATGCTATCAAAAGAAAATTATTCTAAACTAAGCCAAAGGGTTGTTTTGACTTCATTACTACTGAGAGGTTCTCTAGTGCTAGCAGCAGTTGCACAATATTACTACGGGAGAAAGTTTGAGAAAAGAAATCCCAAAGATGAAAAGCCTCATGGCTTTGAAGTGCTGTGTTCCTCAGCAGTGGGTGGGGTGGGTGAGGGGGGCACTAACCCACTTCACAGTGTTTTCCTGTGAACCTGTATGGACACACACATCGGTAGCTCCCCGCCTCTTCCTTACAGGAGCCTCCATTGCGGCAGGGACCAGAGGCACAGGTATTGAGTCTAACTGGAAAGAGACAGGGAGAAGGGAATCCTTGAAGTGGAGACCGCTCTAGTTTTCATCGCAGAACACACACAAAACATTTGTTCCAGAGAAAAATCTTACAGCATAACATAATTCAGTTAAATAGTTCATAACTCAGTCATAAGTAAAAAATAATAGTCATATAAGCCTTTCAGCATTGTCATATTTCATACAGCATTAACTGTAATGGCATGTTTCATGGTGAATTAAACCTGTAGTTTGGGGTTGGACCCAAAAGTCAGAGGGATGTTTTGATAAAGACACTTCAGAATATGAAATGATGTGCAGTTATTCCTCTACTTTTAATCAAGTATGCTACCTTTCTCACAGTGCTTCCCCCAGTATCCATATTTGCATTCACAGGTGTAGCCTCCATCCCGCTCATAGCAGTAGCCCCCATTCAGACACGGAGAGGAGTCACAGACCGATCGGGGCTGTACTGAAAAACACACAGAGACTTGACTGTGTTCCATTGCACTGGGAAAGGGTACACTCCTAAATTCTATTTAAGCATGTTGGCCTGATCCAACCATCAGAAAACATAGATCATTTGTCATTTTGTGATAGAGCTGAAACAAATCCTTCATGACAATTCAACAACAACATAAATCATTCGAAGATTTCTCTCCACACAGTAAATGTGACCTGTAAATGTGACCATACCATCTTAAATAGAAAATGCCACTTGTCAAGACCAATGGACATTGTGTTTAAAATGTTGTTTGTCACTATAGTAACCAGCTGCTCATGCAGTGCACACATAACTACAAAGTACCCTGTTGTTGGGTTGGTGCCTCAGGCTCTTACCATAGTGGTAGAAGTCCTTATGATCTAGCTCTCCACCAGTCTGGCAGGTACATAGGTAGGTCCCTCCATATTCCAAACAAGGTCCCCCATCAGGGCATGGCCTGCTGTTACTGCATGGTGTCTGGGTTACCTCTGAGAGGAGGAGATTGTGAAACTCAGACAAATTCCGTCCAGAGGCATCTGTGAACTTACCAAAGACCCAAATTCTGAGGTCTTTTAACATTCTGATACAAGATGACAACATTCATGATTGTCTACATCAAAGCTCTTGTGGGACAAGTGATAGGAGAAGCAGGATTACACTTTCTTCTATGGCTGTACAGAATATCATACCCACCAAACTGACAGTAGAGTCCTGTGTAGCCTGTGGGGCATTCACACGTCCCATTGATGTCCACACAGACACCTCCATTCTGGCAAAGACATTCCTCTGCAGACACACAGAGAGAGAGAGAGAGAGAGAGAGAGAGAGAGAGAGAAATTAAGTTTTTAGTATTGGCCAAAGTGTAAACATAGCAGAGGGTATAAATGGTCAACATGTGTTCCGTATGTTGAGTTTCTTTCATCTGCTGTACTGTAAACTATGTATTGATTCACTGTCATTTCTCTTTCCCACATCTTTTCCCACAAAGTTCACAGGACCAGACGATTACCAGTCAGCACACTGCACATCCGCTCTGTACAAATTGTAAGAATGTTTTTATTTTCCTCTCCTTCCTAATTGCAGCAGTGGATCAAAGGAAGTGGTCGTATCACTGCTAAATGGCTTCCTTTTGAAGTCCCGGGAGCTCGGTGGAGGGTATTATTTTTCTGATGATATGGAGCATATTTTGTGACCAAATGTATGGCCCTCAGGGCAATTAATGGATTGTTAATTTGCTAGAGCCACTTTCATTGGCCACCTGTGCAGCCTAGGCCTTTGATCTGAGAGCCTGATTAGGTGCTCCTGAGTCCCACTACTTTCTCTTCCTTGGAGGATCATGCTCCTTTTTCCACTGTGCCTTCCAAGTGAGCCAGGCAGGAAAGTATTTGGGAGATTTAAGAGAGCCTATATAAGCACTGATAGTTATTTCAGCTCAAGGGTGAGAAGTAGCATGCAGTTGCAACAGCTCAAATACTATTAAAGAGCTTTTGGTGCAAGAAAAAAAACTTGCAGTAGCCAGTCTCAGTGGGTGAAACTAATCTCTCACAGGAGCCTAAGCTAGGTTTTAAAAACACACTACTTATTTCCTAAAACACACATGACAGTCATAGACAAATTATAATACAAAATATCAGATGCATTTCTCAAAGGAAGGTATGAAGCATTAGGCAAGGATAATAGCACTGTACATATTTTGTGAACAGATTGCCCTGTGGTTATGCAAGCAGCAGCTGTGCTTTAAAGTACTGCTATAGTGTGGTGCCATGGCCAACTTCCAGGGAAGCAAGTGGCGGTGTCGGAGCATGCATATTTCAACAGCTCTGTCTGAAGAAATGACCTGAATACCAAAGACCAGCTTTGACTCATAAAGAGGCCTTTTTAAGTCTAGACAAAGCACTTCCTCTTGTTGGTAAACTAATAAAATGTGCTATAAAACAATTATTCTCAACATCAAGCGACTGCTGTTCCCAGGTTCCTGTAGTAAACTGGGCGAGGCCGTGTCAGTTTTGATAATTACAATAATCCATCATCACAGCAGCCTCTACCAGGCCAGAGGTCCAAATTCCTGTGGGATAGCACAGCTCCTCTTCAAATACCCCAGTCTGCTCTCTACCTGTCCAAATGCCTGCAGTAAGAGTTAGCTGGCCGGGTAAATTACCTTCACATTTGTCGCCATAGAAGCCTGGAGTGCATGTACAGTTGTAGATTCCAGGGCTGGTGTATTCACAAATCTGGTGCTCCTTGCAATCTTCTCCTTCACAGAATACTGTAGATGTAAAAGCATGAAAGGCTGTGGTATAGGGATGGACATTATCAGATACCCAGCACAAAATTGCTTTTGAAAAAGTCTGGCAAGGCTTTAACTGTACTTGTGCTTGCTTTTACCTGTCTGATTTTCTGCTTGAGTTGAATTCACCTGAAGCACCACCAACTCTGAGAGCGGAAGACAAGAAAGTGTCGTATGTGAGACTTAGATAGATCGATACTTTATTGGATAGATAGATAGATAGTTACAAGAAACTTGCATATACCACAGTCATAAAACAAAGGGAAGCCATCCCAAGCCTTAGTTCTGGCAAACCATTAAGAACCACATTAATGCTGAAGCTCTGAACACAGGAGATGCCACAAAATCCTTCAACCAATATACCAGGTCACTCAAACAGAGTTCTTAGCTCTCAGAGAGGTAAGTTAGGTTTCCCTTTATGCTTGTTCCAGTTGGAAAAATTCTATATTACAGGAAGCCAAACAGAGAGGAGAAAGTAGGACTTACAGGCTATGTAAACATTTTCTATCAAGAACCATTTTTCCGAACATGCTTCTTTACTTCCTCTGGCAGAATTCAACCAAGTTGATGAGGTCACCTGTCTCACAGTGCGTTCCAGTGAAGGTAGCGGGACAAATACAGGTGAAGTTGGTCACCTGATCGATGCATTCTCCTCCATTCAGACAGGGCTGTGATTCACATTCATTTATGTCTGGAGGATCCACAAAAATACAGTCAAATTAAGCATCAATGGAGCTATCCCGATAGAAATATATCCAATGTAGATTCAATTTCACATTGAGACCTTCCCATCTTCACATGAAAAAGCAAGAAGCTGTTGTTTAAGACACTGAGCTGGATTAAGAGCACTGAACTTCCCTTCTGCAGGCATAGAGTTTCACTGACCAGGTGTCTGGTATTAAGAGTAATCCGGTCTCATGTAGAAACAAGGATTCATGAACTGTGCAGGGCCCAATAATTTAATTCCCCAATGGGTTCAAGTTTCATCAACAATCAATCACAAGAGCGGCTTTGAATGCGATATTAGGGAAGGTCTTTTTGGAGACTGACCTGACTTTAGTGAACTTTTTCAGTGTGGTTCATCGCTATACTTTGTAACCATAGAAAGAAAGTAGTTTACAAATCAATTCAACCATAACCTCAACTTGGACCCATTTGTTCAGGTTGACTGGGAAACTCTATGGACAGAGACATCTGCCAAAACACTGAGTTTGATGTAGAAAGCAGCAGAAAATATTTCCTCTGGAGAGAGATGCCCACTTTCCCCAGGACCCTGAGAAACCCTGCTCACCTGTCTCACACAGGACACCAGTGTAACCCGGCTCACACACACAGGTGAAACTTCCGACACCTTGTACACACAACGCGTTGTTGAAGCAGGGTCTGTCTTTGCACTCGTCAATGTCTGCAACAACACACAAACACACAGAGACAGACACACTCATGGAATATTTACTCAGCTGATTAATATATCCGCCACACTGCTCCCCTCACTCTGCAAGTATGTGCTGCTGGCTGTGAAAGGTATTAGAGGAGGTTTGATACATCTCCACAGGCTGGACTGTGGGAACAGGCACAGGCACAGCAGCCCTAGAAAGACATTCTAAAATGCTTTTTGTGGAAATTGCTTAATGAGGCAAAAATACTTTTATTCATCAGTTTTGTTTCCATGTATAGGGCTCATTTAGTACTTGCAGTAGGTAGGAGAACAACATTGGCAGAGAGGAATTTCTAATGAAAAATGGACAAAAAACAAAACGTGATTACTATGATCAAACGAAGAAAAACAAAATCTGAAAATTAAATCAACTGTAAACCAACTTAAATGGTTTATGTTTCAGTGGCAATTCCCACCAGATTATTTCCTCTTCCATATCTCATGCCTGAATCAAGGCTGAGTTCTTTTCATTTTGACTTTAGGTCATTAAGCCACATTAACTGCTTTCTTTTGCTTGTTCATGGAATTTGTTGAGTTTAAAAAAATAATTTCTGACTTTGTCACACATTCTGTTTGTTCTATAGTGACGGTTTATGGCTGTGAGATTTATTTTCATATGTTCCTTCCAATTTAGCGCACCATGTTGAGAACCTCTTTTGGGGTCATTTGACACTATTTTAAAAAATGATCTCTATGTCACTTTTCTTTTAACTATTGGTAGTGTTCAATCATCCCTACCCCTGGAAAAAAATCTAAATATTTGTCAACAAGATTTACATTTACATTCTTGTGCAAATTCCACATTAATAATTCTACAGAGAATATACTAGAAGGAAGAAATGGAAAATGTAATGATAAACACAGTAGAGTGGATACGTATGCAGGTTTTAGCTTTGAGGCAAAAAGGTGGTTGGACGTATAGTCAAAGTGTCTATGGTACCTGTTTCACACAGAGTCCCAGTGTATCCAGGTGGACACTGACAGATGAAACTATTAATCTGGTCTTTACAGGTCCCTCCATTCTGGCAAGGATATGAGGCACACTCATTTACATCTACAAAGACAGGGAGACATACAAAGGAAGTAGTATGGCTGATTTTAAGTAGAAACAGTAGGAAAAAAACATCTGGCTAAGGTACAAGGTTGGTAAGGAAGGTAAAGTCCAAGGAGAATGCAAACAATTGGCAAGAACCCGATTTACAAGCTGATGTGACTAAAGGAACTATCCTATCAGGTTGTCCCTTGGCAAGTCGGGTGAAATCCAGCTTTTACAAGCTGACACTATTTTTCCTGGCTGATCTCAGGTGGGTGGCCAGGATGGATTGATTCAGAGTGTACAGTGTGTCAAGCGAAACAGACCAGGAAGTGGTGTCAACTATAACTCACCGATCTGGCATCTTCGACCAGTGAAGCCAGCCAAGCAGGAGCAAGTGAAGGAGGGGTTGCCTGTAATACAGTCATCGATGCACTGACCTCCATTCAGACACGGTCGCAGGTGTGGGCACACTGATGCTGTAGACAGGAGACAATGTATGGTGTAACGTGAATCTTAGAGGCAACAGTATCAAGAATGGAAAAGCATTTGAATAACCATTCTCTTAGAATCAGGTCTCACCTGAGTCATTGCAGCCACCCACTTCCACCTGTGCATTGTCTATACGGAAGACCCATCTGCCAGGGTAGCCCACGTTGGTGGTTCCCTCCACATTCACCACATCATCCGTGCGAGAGCCAGGGATGTTGAAATAGCGCTTGCCATCGCCAGCATTGAAACCTGCCTGGGAAGAGAGTAAACAAGAGGCAGACATCACAAAAGATCACTGAGTTACAGTTTAGACACATGGTCAAATTTGTTTATTCATTGGAAGCAGATCATACATTGTACATTTGTGCACACTGTAATTGTGCATTTGACAGTCATACAAGTGCTGACAGTATCTAAGTAAATAACCACGTGATCTTACCTGTGCTGCAATCCCACCCAGCCCAGCCAGGTCTCCTCCACTGCTGGCATGCATGCCTGTGGTCCAAGTGATGTTATTGTACTGGAATATAGTGAAGGAAAGCTCTCCATCTGTAATGAGCACCACTTGGAAAGTGTTCACCTGCATACAAAGGAAACAGGCTTCAGTCAAACAACTGCTACCTTCCATGACAATTGGTAACAATGCATGTATCTGACAGAATACTCATATTAATAGTACCGATTGCACCATCTCAGTCTTAGGCTGTAGACACAGTAGCCTCCTGTAGGCCTATGGTTGTTGGGGCAAAATGCAAGAAATTCCACTATAGGATATCCCGGGACAGCAGTTTTTTCTTTATTCATGAATGCAGTCAATGCTCAGACTTTTACTGCTTCTTGCGATCACAGATGCCATTAGGATGGTAAAGTCAAAGAAGCTTTCCCTTCTGTATTTCAAAGCCTGGGACCTTGAGATTATCTTAGCCCTAGCCATCAATCAAAACCGTGCTTGTAACTTAAATACAGAATAATTAGTATGTTGTAGCTATTTCACAGCTGTTACAGTAGTGATTACATAGTAATAGGAGAACTGTAATGTAAAGTTAGAGTTTATACCGGCGTGAGGGAGTTGCCTCCAAAGAAAGTAACTTGGTGCCATGTAGAGATGAGGATCCATGTTGCAGTGAAGTCGGGGAATTCTGAAAAGTACATCCTGACATCATCGGTGGCCCTCTTCAGGATGGAGGGATTCTTACTCTCCCTGTAGAAGACTGTCCCCGCCCGACGGTTGTCCACATCTGCCCAGAATGGTGCCACAGCCCTTCGGTCCCCGGCGATTGGAAAAGCTACGGGTGTGAACTGAGACACCTCCCTCAGGAAAGATACAAGGCCATTGTTGTTTACCTGAGGAGGAGATAGTTGGGAGTAAGGTTTGTACAGTCAGTCTCAATATCTCACTCTCGGGATTAACTTCATTTGTTAACATTGGGAATCCATTCTACCAAAGCCACTCTCTGGCTATGAAATGGTAGGATTAGTCTGGGTTGGAGTGGAAGAGCTGAGGAGGAGAGGCGAAGGTGGACAGGCGGAGGTATTCTGACCTTATGGGGCAAACAGCAGCATGGGGTCCCATAACGGATGTTTGCACTTCCCATGTAGCAAACAGATGCTACCTTTATTCTGTGAAATGACAGCAGCTGAGAAAACCTGGTTTTTACCGCTCACACACCTGCCAAGTCATCATACCAGGAATGACATTCACAGTCCTTAAATCCTCAGACATCTGCCAACACTAAAGCAGCCAAGTAAATGAACCCATCCTCCTCTTGACCAATGACCACATACAGTATCTCCCAAGAAGAAATGAGAAATGCATAGTCAGCACTGCAGCTATGGTACATGTGTAGCATCAACTTCCTATAAGATTACCGTTCAAATACAAAAGGTAGATTATAAGAGTTTATACATTTCAGGCATTTAGTTGATGCTCTTATCCAGAGCAAATTACAGCAAGTGCAACAGTAGAGTAAGCTACAATTCCAAGATTGCATTACATTACAAGCAAACTGGTCGTATTGAACAGTCCGATGGCCGCCGGCACAATGGAACACCTAAGGCGCTCCGTCCTGCAACGTGGAAGGATGGGCGGAATTGCCCATCACCACGTCTGACAGGCTAGTAAGGATTGTAAGGATTGCAAGGCTCAAAGCCACAGTACCCAAACAATAAATGTGACAAATATCCCTGTGTCACTACAATGTTCATGTGTGATAGAAAAGTGCTAGGTAAAGAAAGATAGGTGCAGGTAAGGTAAAGATTTTTTCAACAAGACAGGAGCAAGATTAGGTGTAAGTAGAGTAAGAAGGTAGGGGAGAGGTGGAGGTCATTTAGGGGAAAGAGAAAGGTAGGAGAGAAGGGGATGTGAAATGTTTCTATGGGAGATACATTTTCAGTTCACACTGGAAAATTGGGAGGGACTCTACACAATTGCTGATGTTGGTAATTTGATTGATAGTTTCTGAAATGACATTTAGTAATCTGAATTTATGGAGAGAGGCCTCATATCAGAGATGTCGGTTCGTGTCAGACCAACCACTGAACTAAACTGTGAACATCCTGAGAAAAAGACTCCTAAACCTGAGTGGAGAGGAAGGTTGTCTGGCCTGAAGGGTTGAATCCACGTGAAAGGCCTTCATTCATGGACCATTTCTGCTTATTATCAGCAAGTGCAGATTCTGCCAGCCATGGCACCTATCCTGTTTCTGCTAATCGCTGGAGTGAACTTTGCCTTTCCGCATTCAAGGCCAGTGGCATGTGACAGTGACAAAGCAACGTCAGACGGTTAGGCCTTGCTCCCTGCATGTATGAAAACCATAATTTGGAGGACTTCGCTGTAAAAACAGCAGAGGAAGTTTTGTTTGGCCCGGCGCGGGGGCTCAGTTAATTGCCCGACCACAGTCTTCCCCTCTGCATCAGCGTGATGTGGTGAGAACGTGGCCGATGTGGGGAAAAAGACGACCGTCTGCAGGGGCAGGGCCCTGGGGTCAGCCAGAGCGCCATCTGATACCACGAGGAAAACAAGAGAGGGCACAGGGCTGGATGAATGGAAGAGGAGAGGATGAACATAAAGTACAAACTTCCCACACCCACACACCCACACACCCGCTAATGAGAGACCTGTGGTGGCAGTGGTCTGGAAGTCACCCATCTTACAGCAAAATTTGTGTAGGAAATCATGCCGAACACTAAATAGAGTTTATACTCCAATACCGGAATATGTTTAGTCACCTAATCCAATCTCTGGTAGCATCTGGAACTGTTTAAACAAGTCTATTTCTTCCTGGTTGAGGAATCTTTTTAAATATGGGACTATTTTGACATGGACATGACCTGAGAGGGATTTAAAATGATTATTATATGACTGAACTTGGCACTTTATCCTTTTGATCACATTCTTTTCTTCTAATGGGAGTGAGAGTGAGCAGGTTCAGAGCTGCCTTGTGTTATGCTGTAATATGACCAAGGTCAGAATCACAAGGGAGCGGTACTATCAATCAACCTTGTAAGAAACATCTCTCTCATTCTCTCTCTCTCTCTCTCTCTCTCTCTCTCTCTCTCTCTCTCTCTCTCCTCCCCCCTTTACGCTCAATGGTGCCACTTTACTCTACAACACCCTTGTTATTTTTTGGGAATTCTTTGCCGGATATATCCAGGGTTTTTCTTGGGTGGTTTTCTTTACAGCCAAGTAATTTATGGACTAAAATAAACTTTCATCTGGGAAAAGTCAAGCCAAAGCAAACCCCTAAATGAAAAAGGTGCAGAGGATCAGCTCAGGAAAACATTAGCCTTTCCTTGTCAAAAAGGAGGTTTCATAGTCACCTTGTCCAATTATTAGATGAGAGCAAGGGAAGTGTCTATGGTCTGTGCACTTGGCCTGTAACCCTCAACCACAGCTCACCCGTATCTCCAAAGAGGTTAGCCGAGGAATTAAAATCCTTTCTGGAACAGTGTGGTAACTCTAGGACAACTTCCATAATACATGACACAATTGATCTAGAAGGTTGGCCACTAGATATGAATGCCATATATCAATTATCTTTGTTTAATAAAGGAAACATTTATTCAGTAGACATCTGTCCAATCACAGAGTTTAGAATTACCAAAAAATACCAAATACTTCCATCAGGGTATCTGCAGGCTTCAGAAAGCCAAATTTAAGACTTAAGAATTAAGATAGTTTGCAAAACCAGCCTATTTCCAATTGAACATAACTAATGAAAGCTATAAATGGGCACTATAAGAAAAAGGGCAACAGGAAATTAGTTGCAAGAGACATGAAGAGAAAAAAACATGTTTTACATGTGCTACTAAATGCTGGAACATGCTTCTCCATCTGCACATAAACGGGTGTCGTTCGCATACGTTCGCGTGGCTGTGTTCTTTTATACTTGTACGAACGTTAACGTGTCCACTGGGGGGCAGTGTCACATTTAGTAAACCACAATGTACAGAAAACAGAGAAGAAATCCAGAAATAAATCAGTTTTCACGATTCAACCAATCGGCTTGTTTTACGTGCAGGACCGCACAACGCGTTATTGAGATTTGGGAGGTGTGCGCATCGGCTCCTCTGCGAGCCTCTGCGACCTACAGTTACCCATAACACCCCTCGCTGTGTAGATCCGCAGATACGTTTACGTGTATCTTCGCAGAAGTATAATTCCCTGTTAATCTGAGTGGACATGCAGCACAAAGACATATCACTGCATGATGAGGCGGCAGTGGCTCAGGAGGTAGAGCCCTCGCCCAGCAACCGGAAGGTTGGTGGTTCGAGTCCACATCCTCCTGGGGAAAAAATCTGTCGTAGTGTCCTTGAGCAAGACACCTAACTCTAATTGCTCCCGTTGAGCAGGTTGGCGTCGCCTTGTATGGCTGCCTCCGCCAACGGTGTATGAATGTGTGTGTGAATGGGTGAATGTGAGACAATCTCTGTAAAGCGCTTTGTGCTTTCGAGCTGTGAAAAGCGCTATATAAATGCAGTCCATTTACCATGAAAAAAATAAGACCTCTAATAACTGTATATGAGACATTTTAATTCTTTTTCAGGCCTTCACTTTAGATAATTTATATTTTATCAGACTTTTTAAGGACCTGTGGACCATGGTGAACTGATTACTAACATCTCTCATTCAACTAAATGCAAATCCACAGGTACAGGTAAGTGTGGCCACACATGCGCACGCACGCACACACGCATGCACGCACACACACAGTACAAAGAATAAAGCTCATATAATGTACACTTCATTGGGCCATACATAGTGGTGAGTGAAACTGAGTGAGTGAAATTGCGCAAACTCCAAGTGTTGAAGTTCTTCAGAAGAGCAGATGAGCATTAGCAGATGTGCAATCTGTGAGGAGTGCAGCTATAGTATGTCCTTGGCAGTATCCTTTCCAAACCTATTTGGCTTTCTATAGTAGCTTATTTCCAATCACAGGCAAGTGCAACATTAGTTCATAAATTCGACTGGATAAATTATATGTTACACCATGTAAACACTACGGGCCTTAGAAAGCTTGAACCTTTCCACTGGTTCCACTGGACAGTTTATCTATCTCCAATAAATGCCATCTACTCTCACATCTGCCTTTAAACTTGTGTTCTTTCCTCTCTGACCTTGGATGTCCTCCTTCATGTTCTTTACACTGGCCATCCATAAGATTAGTTAATCCGTGAATTGCATTGTTTGGAAGCCCCTAAGACACTTTGCAGATACATCTGTGTTGTGTTAAAGTGATTGGTCATCTCTCAGATAAAGCAGCTGGACAGTTCCAGGGGGAAGACCCCTGCCATGTTATCTGAGGCATGGGAGGAGGGGGACCCGGAGGAGGAGAAGGAGGAGGAGAGATCCCAGCAACATGTGAAAACTCCCAGACACAAACCATAACAAGGGGACAGCCTGGTTACCAGGAGGTAGGAGTGTGACTGGAGCAGCAGCCAGGGGGAGGAAACCCGGGTTTGTAAAGGGATTTCAGGGTTTTCTGATGGGACATTAGAGACAGTGCTGTCCCCATGTCTTTCATGGCTGTGGCAGTCCTTAAATCCACAGTTACCAAAAAAAAGATTTGGATTTGTTAAGCACAACTGCTAAAAATAAGATGTCAGTGTATTAAAGTCTTGCTACAGGAGGGGAGACGGTTAAGGGTTCAACGGGAGCTGCAGTGAGGGGCTTCAAGGAAACACTTTAAAGCACATGGATTGCTAAACAGAATCAGTTATGATAATACCATGAGACAGCATCCAAGAACAATCTCAAATCTGTTTGGTTCTACAGCTTCCATGTGGCAATGGCCCAAAGGCTTGGAATGAACTCCTGGGAGAAATATTCATATGAATTTGCCCCTTAGTACTCACTGAAATATTGCCTGTTCAAAGCAGCTCTCTGGTGGCAGAGATCACCATGTGGCTTGTATGGTTTACAGCAGATGTTTAATGAATTCAGGTGAAGCATTTAGAATGAGCGTGACTGTAATTTCAAGTGCCTGCCACAATCTGTTATGCCTTGGGTGACTGCAGAATTACAGTCCAACTACAGCATATCACATCACAACTTACACAGCACATTTTATGTGAAGGACCGAGCAACCTGTAACTTGTCGTATCTTGTCTAGTTTCACTATTGTGTATCAGCATTATTATAGGATAACCGATGCGCTGGGATTCATTGCAAAACTCAGAACCACTCACAAGACACACAAAGGTGTTCCTGTTTGTGCCAGCAGTTGTGATACTGTATATAGTAGCTCAAGACTATTGAGTTTATAAGTTGTCAGAGTGACACAGTGGGCATGAAACAATGCTCACAGCGCAATTATCAGCAATGTTATCATTGTTATAATCTTGGATTTTCAATGTGCAGCAATTGCATGTCTGTGCATCTGTCACTGTGTGAATGTGTCTGAGTGCGCGATATCACTGCATTGGGAGACTGACCTCACTCTCGCTTGGCGTAGATGCTTAGATTAGAAAGGTGACCTTCGACCTTGCCCATTGTTGCCATGGTATCTCAGTCTCCTCTGCCATGGTTTGAACAGACAGGAGGGAGGCGGGGCTCAGAGTGAGGAGGGGACAGGGGGATTCAGAGAGTGAATGCGGATGCATAACCACAACAGGTGGTGTTGATTTGAAGGAGTTCTGCCTTCCCATGTGCTGGAACTGAACCCCATACATGACAAAGGCAGATCAAAGTGTGTTTCACTGTGGTGCGTGAAAATCCCTGTCAAACCATTCAGCTTCCTCCCATGAGCACTCTTTCTCTCTCCAGTGCACATATTTCCCCCAACTCTGAAACAGAACTGCTCACAGATGCTCCACTACAACATTAAGAACACAAACTGTCATTTCCTTTTACAGCTCTTTGTAGACTTAGAACAGGGCTTACCACTGTTCAGCTAACAGTTTCTCTCTCACTCTCACTCTGTGCACGAGAGCCTTCAAAGTGCAAGGAGAGCAGATGTAAAGTGAAGAGAATGTCGAGGAGGATTATGATTCCAGCCACGGGGGAAAACTTGATATTCTACAACTGAGGTTACACACAAGAACTTGCTTGCGTGCGTGCGCGCAAACACACACACACACACACACACACACGCACACACACACACACACACACACACACACACACACACACACACACACACACACTCTCTCTCTCTCTCTCTCTCTCTCAGAGGATAC
>OMLI01018050.1:0-33150 GCA_900302605.1 Rondeletia loricata
CATACTACTAAAGTACAGAGTAATGTGAGTATCAGGACAAAGTAGCATTCACTCCTTTCATAACTAGATAATTGATTAAAGCTGTTCTACATTCACCTGAGAATATGAGAATATGGAGAACATCCCTTTTTTGTTTCTCTCACATAGCACAAGTACAAGGAGGGATACCGTAAACAAGTTGGCCACCACATTGGTGCCCTCAGCATCCAGGACGACCCTCTGCTCATGCTGGCTCTGAACTCAGCCAGGATTGCCAGTGATGCTCTGTACAAGAAGGACTTCAACATGTCCAAGACCAAGTACAATCTGCCAGTGGACATGCTGCAGTTCGAACTGGACAAGAAATGCCAGATCCAAGTCAATGATGACAACTACAGGACCCGCCTGCACCAGTGGACCTGTCTGCCTGACCAGAACGACGTCATCCAGGCCCGCAAAGCATATAGCCTTCAGAGTGACGTGAGTGCTGTCATAGAGCACACCGAACTGTTAGGATTCATGCAATAAATTGGCACAAATTCTGAAAATTCTCTCTCTAACCTCCTGATATGTATCTTTGTTTCTATCTTCAGTTTGTCTATAAGGCCGATATGGAATGGATTCGCGGCTGTGGCTGGGTGGCAGCTGAATCTGTTGACCACGTCAAGGTCAAGCACGCCCAGAAGATTCTCAACGATGTATGTTCACTGCATCTTATTCAGTATTATATTCAGTCTTTGGGTTTTGTTATGTTTCATTTGGCACATTTTGCTCCTCTTTTGTATCAATGCATTGTGTCTCACCTTGTTGCTCTAATTTCACTTGCAGAGGCTCTATAAGAAGAATGCCATAGAAGGTTTCGGCAAATTCTCTCTGATTGTGGACCGCCCTGAGATTGTCCTGGCTAAGATAAATGCTGCCAACCTCAGTGATGTATGTAAAATCTTACATTCAAAATCCTAAATTTAAAAAAGCATAATACTAAAAAATTATCAAACTAAAATCAAACACAATGGTTGTGGAAAGCTTCATGATATGTTGGTGTTGTTTTTTTATGAATTCTAATATGTGACCTAATTCCTAATTTCTATAGCTGAAGTACAAAGAGACCTTTAATGCAGAAAAGGGCCATTACATTGGCTCAGAGGACACTCCCCAACTGGCCCATAGCAGGGAGGTGGCCAAGAACATCAGTGAGGTAAAAACATTATCGCTCATTCATCCAGTCATTCATTCATGATTTTTCCACATTTGTTTAAGCACATATTTTGTCACTCCTGTTTTTAACTTTGTGGCCATGATGTAATTTCAGAAATACTACAAACTACATTGGAACGAGTCCAAAGCTACGGGCTACCAGCTGAACCATGAATACATCCCTCTGCTCTCTGGCAAGAAGGGCAGAGAGATCATTAGCGATGTGAGCCTCCTCCTTACTTGTTTAGTGATGCTGAACATTTATCATATGTCATTATAAGCATTTACAGCTGTGTTAGGCAAAGTATTTTGTAATAGTCAGTGTTGATAAACCAAAAGCATGTGGAGTGGTTCTTTTTTTCTTAGCTCCACAATATTGAGACTTATTTCCCCTTTTAACCTGGATCCTAATAGGTCAAATACAAAGATTCCCATGAGAAGGCCAAGGGTCACTACATGGCTGGAACCCTGGTGGACTTCCCTGATGTTATGCGCTGTGGAGACCAAGAGAAGAACAAGGGACTGGTAAGATATGTGACCTGCCTGGTAAAATAAGGTTAAATTAAAAAATTAAAAAATAAGAAATTGTAATAGTTTCTCTAATCATTCTTCCGTATTTCGCTCCCATCACTGTTTGTGAAAATATAGAAGCTGAAATATTTTCCTGTCCAATTTCTCCATTGACTTCCATAGTAAAATGGACTGGAAAAATCCACTGAAAATGCACCTTCTGTATTTTCCATTATAGTGATTGGAAAGGGATATTTATATTTTCTTTTGGACCTCAAGAACCGGACTTGAATGTCATCCATAAATCAGCCATATATCCCATACTGTGCTTATGTATTCTGGTGGAGAGTCCACCCTACACCATAAAATCCCATTAAGTCCCATTAAGATCTAGTGAGGGGATCTGAGCTCAGCTTTGATACCAAAAATTGTTGAAAGGAAAACATTGTTCAGTTGAGCACATTTATGCTTGTGTGGCAATTTAGAATGATAGAATAGAGTGCTTAGCATAGAACTCAGACAAAAAATGTATAGCACAAAGAATTTGCAACATACAAGTCAAGGGGTCTGAATACTTTTGCAAGGCACTGTAAAAGCAAACATAAAATTCATAAAATAAATAAAACAGGTATAACCAAAAGGAGCCACAAGATGAAAGGATAAGAATAAAGGGTAAAAATAAAACAGTAGCATAAAATACATCACAAATACATTTTAAGATGTGATTTAAAAGATGATACTGATTTTGTTGGTCTAAGCTCCTCAGGCAGGTTGTTCCAGAGCCAAAAGCCTGGTCACCTTTAGTCTCAAACCTACACTTGGGAACAAAGATCTGAGGCTGCACAGGAGGTTAAAAGATCTGTGATATAGCTTTAGGCCAGACCTAACTGTGTTTTTAAAGATACCATACTACTTAATATGGACACAATTAATTTGTATTGCAAATCTTCCTGATGTAGTATTTTGCAAGCATTTTAGTTGCTGCTTTGACAGAGAGTAGGATATAGACATTTTTTGTTATAAACCACTTTCTTTTTTTATTTTTTTAGATCACTCTGTTTCACATTGTAAACGACAATGGCAATAACTTTCTATGGTATGCACATTCTTTTTTCAGAGGCTCTACCAGAAGGACTACCATCAAAGTAAGACCAAGACTCACATCCCATCAGACATCATTGCCAACCAGGTAGCTAAGAGGTGCCAGGACATGCTGAGTGACGTTATCTACCGCACCTACCTGCACCAGTGGACGTGCCATCCCGAACAGGAGGATGTCAGCCGCGCCCGCAAGAACAATGAGATTCTCAGTGATGTAGGTTCTTCTCCGGTGCACAGCTCACCTCTGCTGCTCTTATTTGATTATTATGCCACTTACCATAGAAGATGATTAGAAAAGCCCACATCATATCCATTGTTTTGCAAATTCTCTGATATATACATATATATATACTATATTACATATTTGTTTGAAGATTGGTGACCACATTACTGGAAGATATAGGGGAAAAGCAAGAGATGTTTAGAAAAATCAGGATGTTTATCCTATTATTGAACATCCAATGTGTTCTTTTTGCTGTTGCCAATAGGTCTTCTACAGGGATGACCTTAACTGGATGAAGGGTCTTGGCTGCTACGTCTGGGACACACCTGAGATTGTTCGTGCCAAGAAATCTTACGAGCTGCAGAGTGATGTGAGTAACCACATGGAGGATCATAGAATTGGAATTCATCATGTATGATTTACATGTTCTTTTTATAGAACCATCCTGGAATAATGAAAAAGGGTTGTATTTTTGAGTTAATGAACCTGTGATAATTTTCTCTTGTCATATGACATATGATATATTCCCTTACAGCTGAAATACAAAGAGGAGGGTAAGAAGGAATTCAACAACTACTCCATCGTGACAGACACCCCAGTCTATGTGACTGCTATCCTGGGTCACACCTGGGCCAGTGAGGTGAGTGAGCTAGGCCTTTCAGTGTACAATCACTTAAGATGCTCATTTGATATATATAAAATAAGTTTTCAATTATCCAATGCCTTGATGAATGAATAAAATAATTTCTTTCCACAGCTGAACTACAGGGAGGCTTACCACAAGGAGAAGCACTTGTATACTACCATTCTAGATACCCACGACTATGTCAGATGCCACAACTTCAAACACTTCTTCAGCAATGTAAGTGTGGATATCTCTCTTTGTGTCATTAACAAGCACTGAGATATCAGCTCTGGAAGGGGTATATTTTTGATGTTGATAATGTTCTGGCTTTTCTGTCAACAGAAAAATTACACAGCTGCCTGGGACAAAATCAAGGCCAAGAGCTACCACATCCCACATGACTCACATGCTCTGCAACACGCCAAACAGCAGAAGATCATTCTCAGTAATGTGAGTTCAACTTTGAGTTCTATGAATTTCATCCAATGTTATTACTATGCAGTGGTTGGGGCTACACTTTTGTTTACATTTGGAGTTGACCGTTGACCGTTAAGAGACAATATGATTCCTCCCACCTCTCCAGGTGAAGTACAAGGAGGATTATGAGAAATTCAAATCCCTCTACAGTCTGCCCAAGTCTCTGGAGGACGATCCTGCCACCGCTCGCTGCGTCAAAGCTGGAAAGCTCAACCTAGATGTAAGTTGAGCTCGTTGAGCCATTTCCTCTTCTCTCAGTGATATCATTTCTCTGACTTTTGTCTAGATTTCCTTGAATGTAGAATTCAGGAGCTGCACTGCAAGAGTGGCTCTGTTTTTACAAACAGCTAAAGTGCATCCAGTTTTCTACATCCACGTAATGCATACATAATGAGAGAACTGATACCTACTGTTGCTTGTTGTTGCCTCTCTTGTAGCGCCTGTACAGGGAGAACTATGAGAAGACCAAAGCCAAGAACCATATCCCACCAGACATGCTGGAGATCCTGTCTGCCCGTAACACCCAGTCCACAGTTAGCGGGATCAACTACCGCAAGTACCTGCACCAGTGGGTGTGCCTGCCCGACATGCAGGTGTTCACCCAGGCACGCAAAGTCAACGAGCAGCTCAGTGATGTGAGTGACACCCTTATCTTGATATCGTGTATTCATTACTGCTTAGTTGGTCTGCTGGTCAAGAAAGTACAGTATCTTAAGCCACATTCTCAATTTTATGTTCAGATGGTCAGTTATATTATTTCTGATATGATTGATTTGTATAATTATTCTAATTTTTTAATGTGTGTTTCTCGATGTGTGCCCTCCCCAGATCTTCTACAAGGATGACCTGAATTGGCTGAAGGGTATCGGTTGCTATGCCTGGGACACACCAGAGATCATCCGTGTCAAGCATGCTGGTGAACTGCAGAGCGAGGTTAGGCCACTCGATGCGTTCATGTTCATGTCCCGCTCTATTTCACATCCTCTCCAGTTATTTGTCTTCCTCTACTGTCTGGCACTCAAACCCCTTTCCTTTTCTCACTCCCCTCTCCTCCAATAACTCTTCCATACACTTACATTTTTCACAGTATCTAGTGTGTGATCAGAAGTGATGTTGATAGCTATGTGGTTATGTTTTCCCCCGTTTTCCAGAATAAGTATAGAGCCAAGGGCATCGAGGCCTTCAAGGACTATTCGATTGTGACGGAGACCCCAGTATACGAGACGGCCAAGCAGAATGCCCAAAACCTGAGCGATGTGAGTGCCACTTTATACTTTCTTAACCATGGCAGCTCCTCATTATACTGCTCTTTACATATCAAACAAAAAATAATCACTTCTCCCCCCCTTCTGTTCTGTCTTTTCCAGCTTCACTACCGCTACGATTACAACACCAATGTCAAGGGCACCAACACTGCTCCTGCTGTCACCATTGAGACAGAGAGGGCTCGCCTGGCCAACTACATCCAGAGTGATGTAAGATAATGTTCCTCAATACACAGTATCCATGTTTGAGTACCTTCTTCATACTTATGTTTGTGCTGAAAAGTGATTTTCATCACTCAAGTAAACTAAAACAATTCTAAAGCTATTTTACCATACAGTAAGTGTATATACAACCATTCAAAGTTATCTATTTGTCATCATTTGTTACAATAATTCCACAAATGCTAGCCTTTATCTCCTGCATAATTCTGCTTTCCTTTATCAGTGTTAATATTTAGAGTCTACCTTCCAGGATTAGGGCCTTATATTTTGTTTGTTTGTTGTATGTTTCTATATATCTTTTTCATGTTGAAATGTGTCTGGTCTTGGCTCTTCCCAGAACTGGTACAAGGAGGCCAACAAGAACTTCATGCCAACCGGATACTCCCTGCCCAGCGACACCCCTCTCTTCAAGCAGGCTAAGAGCAACAAAACTGTCATCAGCAATGTAATTCTTTCACTGTCTTATCTTTAATAGTCCAATTAATCAGTTATTTTGACACAATTGAAGCCTATTTATTTATGGGCCAAGTTTTTATGTTACTGAATCACATACTTTTTTCCTTTTATTTGTGTAGGTGAAGTACAAGGAGGCCTATGAGATGATGAAGGCTAAGGCCTATACCCTTCACCCAGAGGGTGTCAACTTCGTCAGCACCAGGAAAGCCAACCTGATCACCAACCAAGTAAGATTAAAAACTGCTGCTATTGTCGTCCCAGTATCCCAAAGTCATAGACATTAAAGAAAATTGTTTTGTTATTTTTGACGGGGATTCAAGCTATCTCCATACTGTACAAGTAACCCGGCAGTAAGTAGTCACATTGTGACACTTACTGGGTAAAGTGATCTCATATGTCACCAACCTCCCTTCCCCAGCGTCTGTATCGTGAGCAGTACGAGAAGGAAAAGGACAAGATCCACACAACCTACGACACCCCTGGTATCAAACAAGTCAAGATGAACCAGGAGAACCTCAGTGACGTATGCAAAAAATTTTCATACAATTCTGTCCTTTATATCTCTTTTTGTTAGTCATGTGAATTGAGTTGATTGATATTTTTATTCATGCAATTTTTTTAATGCAATTTGTATCCACTCTCATCCTAGTTGTGCTACAAAGAGAAATACTACAACACCAGAGGGCAGCTGATCTCTATGCCCACGACACCCCAGCTGATGCACTGCAGCCACGTCAATGAGATCACCAGCGATGTATGTCTGAAAGAGACATCATTTTCAGATGCAAATTGTTTCACGAAAATGTACTTTGACACTGCTGTATTTTAAAACATCATTTTGTGTCTTTAGCTCCGATACAAAGAGGATCTGATGTGGCTGAGAGGCCTTGGCTGCTTCTTGTATGACACCCCAGAGATGGTCCACGTCCGCAACATCACCAAGTTCAACGTATGTGCTTCCCTTTTGCTAGAATATCCCCTGATACCAGTATCCTTCATTTTCAATGCATACTCAACTGCTTTGTCTCAGTACAATGGCTTCATGATCATTTGTATTGCCTCTTTTTTACTTTTATAGGTCAACTATCCAGTTGAAGCGAAGAAGAACCATTCCAACTTCTCTGTGGTCCTGGACACACCAGAGTACCAGCGCGTGACTGAGCTCAAGACCCACATGAGCAATGTGAGTCATTTTACCTAACACTGTTTGGTTACTTTATCAAATCATATGAACAACCCCACATCATCAGGTCTCCAAATAAGTGAAGTTCTACGCTGTTAATTAGCTGTTCCAGACAGGTTTATGCCCTTAGAAAAAATTATATATTCTGTCTGTAAATAAAGATATTGTGACAAGTTTGATTCAGCCTTTGACATTACCTTTGCTGTCCCGCCCTCTCTCCCTTCAGCTGATCTACAAAGCCCACAGCAAGAAAGAAATGGCTAAGGTCACCACCTCTCTGGACTCTGTGGACGTCCAGAGAGTCAAATGGGCCCAGCAGCTGACCAATAAGGCAAGTTCAGATTAGCCATCACCACTCTTATTCACTCCTGTTATTAAGCCATTTTATGAGTGTATTTACAATTGATTTATTTGTATACCTTTATCTGGTAATCTAGCATAATTTTGTATGTTCTCTTTTCTCTACAGTACCTGTACACAGACCTGGCCTCAAAGGAGAGATCCCACTTCACCCCAGAAATTGACACTCCCTCCATGGGCCATGCTAGGACGATGAAGGTGCTCCTCAGCGATGTAAGTCTTCCTCATGTTTTCTTCTTCTTCTTTCCACTGTTATTTATTATGTTATTATTTCTCATAACACCATAACTGTATATTGTTGTTCATTCACAGCGATGTCGATGCAGAAGGAAATCATTTCTAATATATTTCATTAATGGTCTCTTCCCCTAGACCAAATACAGACAACAGTATGAGAAGATGAAGCACAGGTACACCGCCATCGCTGATACACCCATCCTGATCCGTGCCAAGAAAGCCTACCTCCAATCCAGCGATGTGAGTATGCTCATTGGCTAACTTCCATAAGGAGCAATGATATTGATATCAGTGTCATGAACCAGGGATATCAAAGGAAATCAGTTTTGCCTCTGGTGGTCCTGCTCAACCTACCTTTTAGAGTATAATCGGCTGATATTGGCCTTTAAATAAAGATTGGATATCGGCCAGCCAATATGATTAAGGTAAGGATATGATTTCACTCAACCAGCCTCAGGGGAGCAGTCTGTACATTTTGCAATAAAACCTACCTCACCTGCCTTAAGGAGCTGCTTATCAACCTAAGAATTTAATTAGCTTGGGTTTTGATTTGAGTTTTAGTGTCCCATGAAGGCTTTTCCACCCTGCAAAAATAAAATTCTGTGGGGAACACTGAATCCTTGTATTTTTGGGGGAATATTTTAACATGAAAATGGTCAAATTTAAATACACAGAATATCGGCACAAAATGTTGACTATCGGCTGTTTCAATACAAAAATATCAGCTTCAAAAACCCATATCTGTCGAACCCCGCTACCTTTCTCTAACTGTAATAGTTATGATACTAGTGAATAATGATGATTGATAGTAAGATGATATGACAGATACTATAATACCACTTTGTCTATTTTGTGGTTGGTATCCATCTGACATGTGTTGTTGTTTATGTCTTCAGCTGCGCTACAAAGAGACCTTCGAGCTTGCCAAGGGACACTACCACACAGTCAAGGACGCTCTGGACATCATCTGCCACCGCAAGGTCACTGACGACATCAGCGAGGTCAGCATTTGAAATGAGCCTGTTGATTATTTATGATAGCTTCCTTTCTTCCTCTCTATCGAGACAATGTTAACAATAAAAAAACACTCAATATAGTGGTGATTTGAACCCTTCAAACTGTCTCTCTCTCTCTCTCTCTCTCTCTCTCTCTCTCTCTCTCTCTCTCAGGTCAAGTACAGGGAGAAGTACATTAACTCCCTGGGTACATGGAAGTCCATCCCCGACCGCCCTGAGTTCTTCTTAAGCAGGATTGCCAGCGATAACATCAGCAATGTGAGCACTGCCAACTTTATATTTTGTTGTTGAATGGCACTTTATAATTCATTGAAGAACATTTTCAGTAGGCTGAAGCTTCACTTTTGTAATTACAGCACACATTCCAAAAATACCCACACTCTGTATCAAAATAGTTACCCTCACTAGGTGGAAGGAAATGTATCACTGACATACTGTAACATCTGTGTAAAAAAACCTTTCCCCCCTATTTTTAGGTCAAGTACAAGGAGGACCTGGATTGGCTGAAGGGTATTGGCTGCTATGTGTGGGACACACCTGAGATGGTGCAGGCTGAGAGGAACAAGACTCTGTATAGTGAGGTGAAGGATCTATTTAGTACATAGTTTACCATCTGAAATGTCAATAATATGATAAAATGTTGTAATAATAGTCCTATGCTCATGTGATAGCATAGAAAGTACCATATACCCCCTATGATATCAGTTCATATAATAAGTATGCTTATAAACATATATAATAAGTCTCTAATGGAGTGATGTACATTTCTATATTTTCTTAATAACTGTTTCTTTTCTTGGTAACAGAGACTGTACAAAGCCTCCTTTGAGAAGAACAGAGCCAACTTCAAGTATACCTGCGACACTCCATTCTTCCAGGCTGCTAAGAATGCCTCCGACCTCATCAACAATGTAAGTCACTTCATTTTTTCAACCTAAATAAATTGACGTTTTGTAATACAAATATACCTGTTTAATTGTGGAATCACTTTTGTAAACTAGACACCTTAATCATTAAGCTTGCTTCCTCTGTCTCTGTGCAACTCAATTGGATTCTCAGCTTTGGAGGTAAAAGATCATGAATTTTTAGTATTATTTAATTGATAGCTTATCATATTTGTGACCTCCTCTTTTTATGTATAACCATAATACTGACTGTGATCGAATTTGTTGTTGGATTTTTGTTTTCACTGTTCTTTATATCACATACTTTTAACCTTACTTTGTCCCCTGGAAAAGTCTGATCACATCACAGCGCCCACCCTTTTCTGGACATTTGTCTTTAACTGTCTTTGACATTCTGAGCAGAGGACCTATAGAGCTGGCTATGAGAAGAACAAGAATAAGTTCACCATTACTACAGATGATCCTAGATACCAATTGGCCAGGGAGAACAACAAGATGAGCCAGGTAAAAGCCCTGGTCGGGTTGTACAACTGGCCTGCCTCCTCCGCTGCTTCCTCCGGTCCAATCGTCCAGGCCTCTGATCCTGGTGCATGAGGTCATCAACAGACCTGACGGTGGTCATTGTCGCATGGCTATGACGTTACTTGTCCAAAACAATCAACTCTCTCTCTGTTTCGCTCTCTCTGCTCTTTCTCTCTCTTTTTGCCCCACGCAGGTATCCCAAATATGCCACTCAAATGGAAGGCTATCTTGAGTGAGCGGGACTCTCCTTCATCTGTGCCATCAGAGCTGATCTAATTATTATTTGGCCTTGTGATTAATTTCATGAAGCATAAATTTGTCCAAACAAGGTGGCAAACCAATCCTCTAATATCATTCAAATTTACCATCATTGAAGGTGATGGTTTCTTTTGCACTGAGGGCACAGATTAGGACACACAGCTCTGTCTTCACACTTGGATTTCCGGAGCCCATCTCCAGTCCTCCCAGTGTTGTTGCAATTTTTCCTATGTGTGTCCTCAACTATGGCATGCTGTGTGTGTATGTTGGTGTGTGTGCACTTATGGACAGGCAAGGTATAAAGCCAGAGCAAAGGATCTGCTAAAGAGTGGCTGCAATGAGCTGCTCCGCCCTGACATCCTCACAGCCCTTTACCAGTCCACTATGGGCAGTAAGGTAAACAACCAGAGAGCAGTTGACCTATTGTATCTCTGGGCTCTGTCCACAAACAGACTGACAGCGTTTCAAGCCTCAGTACCCTTGAGACTTGCAAACAATCACGGTTGAGAGTTATTTTAGCAAAATGCTGATTACTGCTTGATTACTCTGAGTCAAGTCACCAGGTTACCCAATACCTTGGTGCTGTTTCTGGACAGGGCCTTAGGACATTGTAAACTCTACCTGTAGAAACTCCTCTCCTCCATTCAGCCCATCTTTAACTCAAGCTGTGGACACTCCCATTTGACAGCAACTACCACACATCCCACCTCTCTCTTTCACGCTCTAATCTGGGTCTTACCTTCACCCATCCCATGCCTCTTCAACTCTCACAGATCACTGAAACCCATCCTTCTTGATGAGTAACCCATCCTAAATGCAGACATGCAGTACAATAGCTGCCCAGCATTCAGATAGACATATCTAGAGTCATACAGAAATATATAGTGCAGCTTTATAGTCAGAATTTTCTACTCAGCAATACACTGAAGATATAGTTTAGCTTAGATTAGTTATTCTTATACTGTTATCAATACAGACACATGTCAACTGCTGTTATAAATTGATAGATAAATTGTGTTAGTCTTGTTGTAGCCTTTTTGTACTTAGCTAGTCAACTAGTCTGCCAGTGTAGCTGTAGCGAGTTTAGCAGTATGTTACACATTGTAATGTGCAGCAGAACACACAGTCAAGTTACTTGACTTTCACTGTATCTTCTCATGAGTAAACCTTATCTTTACTGAAACTATGCATCAGGCTCACAGATTCAGTGTGCAATAGCGTAAGATGGACTGCTGGTCAACTTGAGCTAAGTGGACAGTTTCATGACTTACATTTTGGTAACGTGTCTCTGTCTTAATTCTTGCTCTCAAAATAACCCCCTCATTGTTGATGCATGTCTTATAAAGCATGTTTTTTAAACTTGTGCATGACACCACTTCACTTCACTCATTTCACACCTTTTATTTATTTTTGCAATCAGTGGACTACCTCATCATGATACACTGTTAGTTAAATGTTACTGACTTTTTTCATTATAAGAACATTTTAGTCCCATAGTTTACAAGCAAGATCAATTGTGACAATACACATTAATAAATGTAAAGGATTACAATGGCATGTGAGAATGAGAAGCTATGAGTGATACTAACTTTTGTGTCCTCACACATCACCCTCCTCCCTCAGTGGAAGTACAAGGAGCAGTATGAGCGTGCCAAGGACAAGTTCACCTCTGTCTTGGAGACTCCCGAGTATGAGACCCACAAACGCAGCAAGAAGATCAGTGATGTAAGTTTATTTTTATTTATTTTGTTATTTTTTGCAGTGGGTAAAAGTTTCTAACTGTCAAAAATTGCTTCATTAAATTCTAACCGAAGTTGATGTCCTTATTTTTCTGATTTCTTTTAATTGAACAGTGCACCTGACTATGTTATAATAATTGTTCTTCAGATTATTTACAAGATGGAGTACAACAAGAACAAGGCTAAGGGATACACCATGCCTTACGATACTCCATACCAGCAGCACATGAAGAAGGTCAAGGAAATCACTAGCAATGTAAGTCCCTCTCACAATCGCTGCCCCTTTCAACAACAGGTGTTTTACAGAAGCATAGCAAGCCAAGATATTAACTAGATTCATCTTTCAATAGAAATTGCAACCAAGGCCTTGGCTTAAACAAGGCTGAGGAAGAGGTTATTTGCTGTAGTGTACAGCCGTGTATGCCTAGCTGACCTTTGGTTGGGGTGGATTGTGTTTGATGTTGTATTTCTCATGTATCTTTCAGCTGAAGTACAAGGAGGTGTATGAGAAGAGCAAGGCCCAGATCAACATGGACCCTGAGGCTTATGAGATTCGTGCTGCCAAGGAGGCTTACAAGAACATCAGCAACGTAAGGGTCTTCTAGTGATGCATAAGGGAATAAATTAATTGATAAACAGATTTCTAAATAAACTACTTAACTCAATTAAAAGATTTGAGTAAGTGAGTGAACAGATGAAAAGGGTACACCACATTACTCAATACAATACAATTTCTAGATTTTCATAACCATTTTCATTGTTTCCATTTTCAGCTGGACTACAGGAAGAAGTATGAAGCCACCAAGAACAAGTGGATCTGGACGACAGACAGACCTGACTTTGTCAATGCTGCCAGGAACACCTTCCAGCAGAGTGATGTGAGTTGATGTTTGTGCTTTATGCACCTGATTTTAATTTTTGATTATAACAACATGCTAGTCCCCTGTGTTGGTCTAACACTTATCCTATTGTTTTGCCCACAGGTTGAGTACAAGTATGACAAGGAGATGCTTAAGGGCTGTGTGATACCTATAGTCGATGACAAGAGCACCGTTCTTGCTATGAAGAATAATGAGCTGGCCAGTGATGTAAGTTTCTCCACTCTGCTTTATTGCCAACTCACAATATCAAGAATGAGAAACCCAAACCCCATATAGAGGACTGTGTGATGAAATGAAATGAGACTACTGAAGGGCAGAAATGACAGTAAATCCCATTGATCCACTCAGCTTGAGATCTCAAACTATTAGACTACTGGATAACTTCATGTTTAAACATTTAACTACCAATTCTTTGTTCCTTTCTCCCCTCCAGGTGAAGTACAGAGAGAAGTATGAGAAGGCTAAGGGCCACTACATGCCCGTCATGGACACTCCTCAGATCCTTCATGCCAAGTCAGTGCGCAGCCTGGCGTCTGAGGTAAGAACCATCCAGTGGAAAATCCGCTCGTTTTTCTACTGGTACACTTTACAGTGGACCCTTGTCACAGGTTTAGAATAAGATTATATTAGACTGAAATCAATCTTCTGTGGAGATTGAGAATGTCATTTTCCATAATGTACATGTGGACTTCATTTTCTTCTTCTCTCACTCACTCTCTGAAAATGACCAATATAGTAGCCTACAGTACTACAGCCTGCATGTGAATCAAGGAAGATACTTCAAACTGCTGTTTTTATGACTATAATTGTATCTCTGTTATTCATCCTCAGAGCAAATACAAGGAGGCCAGTAAGAAGGACATGCAGTCTGGCTCATTCACCACCCTGGCCCAGACCCGTGATACTGCCCACAGCAAGGAGATCAACAAGCTTGTCAGCGGGGTACAAGCGTGTTACATTTAACATGACTTTGAAAAAATTAGCTAGGACTAAGCCATCTCACGATACTTGGCCATTTTTGTGTAATTGGCTTTGACATTCCTTTCCCCCTGTCACAGAAACTGTATAAAGAGAAGTTTGAGAAGGAGAAGGGCAAGTCCAAGTATAACCACATGATTGTTCCACCTGATGTTAAGCATGCCATGGATGTGACCAAGAGTCAGAGCAACGTAAGACATTTCAACAGTTGTGGCTAAAGCAACATTGTATTTACAATTTTGTCAAGTTCAGTCAGCTTACAATCCCTCCACTGGTATGGTGCATATCATTTTCACTTTATGTGTATTGCCACAAAAAGTGGTGGCTTGTACAGTATATTCCCAGCCTCTCTCATTTCTTTCATCATGCGTATGTCTCTTTTCGGTACATATCCTGTCTGCCCTCCTCCCCAACCCTGTAGTTTGCCTACAAGAAGGAAGCCAAGGCCAACCTGCACTACACGTCTGTAGCTGACCGCCCTGACATCATGAAGGCCACCCATGCTGCCAAACTTATCAGCGAGGTAACCAGATAATTATTATTTTTGTCGCTCAGTCAGCCTGGGTGTAGTGATTGTAACATCGGGTTAAGGGTTCAGAGGAGACACTTTGTCATCGTTTGTCACTTTGAACTTGGAGTGACTCAACCCTTCCAACAAGCATTATAGTAATAATCTGCAACATTTGCATAGAAATAAATGTCGGTTTTGCTACTCTATCACTGAGTGATATAACACAATAGTTATTCAACCTATATCCAGTTCATGAACGCTTTTACATTTGCTGTTCTAAACAGTCGGTGTCAGGTAGGTCTTTCCTCAAATCAGCTGGCGCACAGGAAGTGATGCGTTTTATGTTTCTGGCAGCAGCAACAGCAGTTTGTTTGTAATAAATAGACAAAGAACTGGGTAGTTAGCATGAGCAGTGATAGCCACCATGGCTGAACAGACAAAGAAAAGAGCGACACCTACAGAAACTCAAACTTCGTCAACAGGAAATCCAAGGAAAAGATGTCACAGTACTGGACACAGTACACACACTGGCAAGTGATATCTGGGAAGTGTAGTGCAAAAACCACAGCAATAACCGCTTAGCACCAGAGATGTCACCAAAATAAAAAAAACAAGGAACTTGTGGATTACAACTTTAAGCCATACAATCACTATAGTTTGTACATGGTCCACTGATGTTTGTTTTGTCTTGTGTCTGTCAGGTTGGCTACCGTGAGAAGGCCCGCCAGGAGGCCAGCCGTGGAGGTTCTCTGGCCCACCGCCCAGACATTGCTCTGGCCACTGAGGTGTCCAAGCTGACCAGCCAGGTACACTCAACCATGTCATCCATCTATCTCATGAAGCCCTGCCCTGGGCTAGTCCCACTGCTTTCCCACTGGTTCCTTGTATTTGTACCCCTTGCACTGTACATTTATCTTGTACTCTTAGAAAGTTTTACCCTCATTTATTTTACAGCCAAGATGATATGCGTACAGTGAAAGCGACATTACTCCAGCTAAGATCAGCTCTCTAGGGGTCATCATCAGATCAGCTTTCTAGAGCTCATATTTGCACCCTAGTATTGCTGTAGTAGATGCTTAGCAACAATCCCATAGGCCTAACTATAGAACCAGTTGCTCTTCTTTAGCGCTTCTTCTGCCATCCTGCATTGCTATTCATGTCTTATTCTTTCATTGTGAGTCCATGAAAGTAGATTTACATGTTCAACTGCCCATGTCACCACATTGTACATCTCCCCTCTCCATCCCATCCTTAACCTATCTTCCTACACTGTTCCCCTCCCTCATTCTACCCCTAATTCTCCTCTCCCCATCCCTCTCCCCTCCCTTACATACTGTCCTAGTCTGTGTGTTCTCATCCCTCCATTTCACTGCGGTTTGTAGGTGGAGGCCAAGCCCTCCCTCCATGGAACAGCCTCCTATGATACCCCCCAGATGCGCCACATTAAGAAAATGAGTGCCCTGACTAGTAATGTAAGGAGGTTAATGCCCTGACAACCTGTGAGACCAATGGGCTGCTACTACATGTCTGTCTCTTCTGTCTTTCTGTCTCCTTTTTTCCTATCTATTGACTGACTGATTGATTGATTTCTGATAGTACAGTGGGGTTCACCATGCCTTTGCCACAGAACACGAGGATTTATTATTAGTTATTATTTTGATTTTGCTTCAAAACCTTTTTGTGCACCTTAGTATTGTATGTATGTCTGCAGCTTTTTTGCTCCCCTGACAAGCTCTGCCTCATTGCCAAGCATAGACAAGCATCACATTAGTTGCATTAGTTAATATGTTAATGTGGGGGGGAAAATTCTAACTATTTTTATATTTTCCCCACCTTTCTCCTGAATCACTCAGTCATTGTCTCTGTCTCTGAATGTTGTAAATGGAATGATCTCTCTCTGACTATACAGTGTCATGAAATAAATAAGATGTTGCATCTGAATTTGTTCCCAAAAGGTCTGTGTACATCCAGTAGTCAACAACACTGAGCTCTTTCACATTTGATTCTGAACACTAGGAGGCAGAGTAGGCCTTTTGAAAAGAGGGGTACCAGTTTACCTAAGCCTCTACATTGTAAAGTTAACCATGTGAACAATGAATTCATAGTTACTGCTGGATTTACATGTGCCTAGAAAAACAAAATGTCCTCTAAGACATTGATTGAACATATTCAGACTCACATTCTCTCTAAATCTGGTGTTGGTCTGCAGCTCGTCAGTATAGCCCAGGCCTCCTCTGGAATGGGATCACAACCCTCTGCTCTCTTCTTATGCCTCTATATATGAAGACCATGCTGTGTTTGTATAGACCATAGAATTGGATTGCTCCATTCCAATTCTATGGTAGAGACTTGGTTACCTTCTGAGACTAATTGGCACTATGAATGCTTAATGAAAATAAGGAATAAATAGACGCATGGTCAAATTAATCACCTCCAGAAGAACCCATGGTTTGACTACAGTTGTGCTGCCTGTATAACAAGGGATACAAATTAAGCTGAATTGTAATGTTGAGGCATATACAGTACCCATCATGTCCAAAGTTCAATGTATCTGAGTTACTCATCCCTTTTTATACAGTGTAACCAAGCATTATGTTGTCCTTTAAATGTTTCTCCTCTAATGTAATCTACATCTCTCACTGTATGCGATAGTCGTTAACCTTTCCATCTCCCCAAAAGTGATCACTTAGGCTTTCACTAACTCTCACATATATCATGCCCTAATAGGTGAAGTACAAGGAGAAGTTTGAGGAGATGAAAGGAAAGAGGCCACAGTATGACCTGAAAGAGAGTAAGATTTACCAGACTTTGAAGGATGCCAATACACTGGCTAGTGAGGTAGGTGCCCACATAAGTTGCAATATCATTCCTTTGAGCATTGTCTAATAACCAAGATGGCTTAACTCTATCGACCAGTGTCCAAGACACAGATGAAGACTAAGACTAACTAAATAGCATTTTTTCAGGCTCTCTAGCATAAGTCTTCATTAAGATCTGAGAAAATCACCTCCCGCTGTAAGATATCTTATTATTTATTTGTGTTTTCATCCCCTAATATCATCCACAGGTGAAATACAAGGGTGACCTGAAGAAGATCCACAAGCCTGTGACAGACATGGCCGAGTCTCTGTCCATGCAGCACAACCTGAGCACCAGCAAGCTGTCCAGCAACGTAAGACATCATCAGCCTTTAACCCCTCACACCCCCACCCAGGATGCTGCTGGGAGTCGGTTCAGTTTCAATGAGCCTTCTGTGGTTAATTGAAATGTACTTGACCTCAGTGTTTTGCTCCCATCACCCCACATGCCAAAGTAACAATCATCTGTGCCTCAACATGCTGTAGACACTTGACCATCTCATTTGCACACTAAGCTTTGTAGTACCCCAGCCCTCATTCATACATTAGTTATTCTGTGACCTCATCTGGTAGTGATCCTTACCCTTCTCACCTTTGACCTTCCCATACTACCACCCTCTATAACCTCCTTCTCCTTCATGTCTTTTTTTCCACCCATGGATTATTTTTTCTCCTGTAGTTCTCATACTAGTCTTGATTATTATTTTTTTCATTCATAAACACTTAACACAAAACTCCCTGCCTCTCCATTGATTTTATATTATTTTGATCATCGATTGTTTTGCCAGCATGTCATATTTTTTGACATTGCACAACAACTATTGTCATGGCTCTGGAGGCTTTGTATAACTTGTTTTTATTTCTTTCATAACATATTTTATAAGACTGTTTTTGTGCTATTTCATAGCATGGCAGTAAGCTCAAGACAGCTCTTTTCCCCCTTTGTTGTACTGAGCTGTCTTACTTGACTGATAATTCCCCCTTAGTACTGCTACAAGAAGAAATTTGAGGACAGTAAGGGTCACTACCATATGATTCCTGACACACCAGAACAGCTCCATCACAAGGAGGCCTCTGAACTTCAGAGCAACGTAAGTGGCACAGTGTCTGGAGGCAGCAGTTACCACATCCTCCTGACATAACCTGCTGTGGGTTTCACTTTGTCAGCTTTTATACCACTTTCTGCTTAAACATACCTGTAGGGAAAATCTGCATCTCGATTCTCCACATCCTCATACATTTTTTGTTTCCTGAACTGTGCACTTATATGAGGGTAGGGTTACATTAATTCTCAATCAGTATTTTAAATTGTAGTTTGGGGAGTATACAATACACTTTAGAGAAACAAAGGAACTTCTTTTTCACCATGCAGCTAGTGAACCTGCATTTTGCCACACTCCTGAAACCTATAAAGTAGAGGAATTAAATATAATGAAATTAGTGTTTGTGTTACTTAAGTAGGCTTTGGCTGACCTGTAAAATCATTTTACTGGAGGGTGTTTGCCATTTACAAGTGCAAGTTGTAGTTTATTGAATGAGAAAACGATTCTTGCGCCTCTCCTTTAAGTGTAGCTGGTTAAATAACATGAAGTTGTCTCCATACATATATTGAGGTCTGTGGAGAGAAGTCCCATATGAGAGGGAATAAACACTGATGGTCTTGTGTAATGAAAATGCCCGGGCCAGCCTTTACACTATTGGTAAAACTGGTATCGTATTTACATTGATTCTACTGAATACAACGCTATCAGCATGATTTGAGCTACATTTTGATCATAGTCAACAGAGTAATTAATTTATATTTATTTTATTCATTTATTTATTTCCGTGTCCATGACCTTATTTGTATATGCACCTGTGTATGTGCATATTTGTCTTTTCAGGTATTAGGCATGGCTATACTGTACATGCATAGTATTTTCAAACATTGAAAGCAATGGACATATGTTTGTTATTATATTTGACTGGGCTGTGGGCTCTTACAGGTGAGGTACAAGGAGAAGTATGAGAGGGAGAAGGGCAAGGCCATGCTGGACTTTGAGACACCCACATATTTGACTGCTAAGGAGGCCCAGCACATGCAGAGCCAGGTAAACACCCTGTGTGTCACCTCTGCCTCTGAACTGGCTACCACTGCATTAACCTTTGCTTTATAGGCCTCTCTCTGAGACTCCTGGATCCTGCATATATATATTCCCCTGTATTGTCTCTTGTTATATTTGGGTATGCTTCAGCCTCTTGGATGTCCAGCCATCATTTTATATTACACTTATGTCTATTAAGTTAGGAAAAACCTATTTTTACAGTGCCTTCAATACCATTTTATTACAGTGAGATTATATTTTAGTGGCTTGAATTTAATAGTTTCATTTTCTTGACCATTTAAAGCACTATAAGCGGTCACTCCCTTGAAAATACTCAATTATGTTAATCCTTCACCATATTCTTTTCTTTACCTACCCCTGTCTGGAAAAATAATTCTACAATCTCCACACTGGGAAAAGGCAGTGTAAAATGAGGTGTAACCCTTACATTAAACTTACCCAGAGCCTTTCGTATTATTTGCTAATGCATGTATACTGTAAGAACAGACAGGCTAATCCTCCTCTGATGACCCAGGGATGGAGGTACAGTATATTTGTCATGGTCTGCTCAAGAACATAAGGGCTAGCTTCTCATAGAAAAGCTTTGCTTCACAACAAAACAACAACTCTCTCACACACACACACACACACACACACACACATGCACCCACAGATGCATTTAGATTGTGGTTATCATTGTAAGGAGAATGGTGCATATAAGGATGAGGTAACTGCATTGTGAACCAGGACTGCTTGCATGTGGTTATCTGAGCTGTCTGTCCCTTGTCTTTGCGGCCAATAGAAAGACTATAAGAAGGACTTTGAGGAACACATGAGGGGCAAGAACCTCTCAGGCTTGGAGGTCACCCCTGCCATGATACATGTCAGACACGCCACCAAAATAGCCAGTGAGGTAACTAAAGGACCATTTACCCCCCACAACTTCCCCCCATTTCACCCATGCTTTATAATCATACTAAGACCACACCACAACCACAGTCCCTCTCTCCTTCCACTCCCTTTTGTTTAATCCCAGTGTGTTTTCTTCTCTCTTGACCTCTTGCAGGTCCACCTACCCAGTTTAGTTTTAGTTAGTTTGCATGGTTCACTACACAACCATAATAAACTATTAATGATACACAAACTCACTCATCTCCCTTCTCTCATAGAACCTCTCCATTGCGTGACTGATAATAGAGTAGTTTACTGTACTGTACGTCTGTCTGTATATCTGTATCCATTGACACCTTGGACTCTCCAGTTCACAACCAACCCTGCATCCAGTAGGTCATTACAAACAGCTTTGTATGTCAAACAGCTTGCATGCAATTGTTTTCTGTGTAGACTTTTGAATAACTCTCTCTGCTATCTCTCGTCAAATAGGCCAACAAACAAATCAATCATTTGAACGAGGTAGCAAAGTTTTCCTAATGAAATGAACATGTTGTCTTGAATTGTTTTGTTGCTGTTTCTTTGTTTCTATGCTATATATGATAAAATGTGGTTCACCTTGTCTTTTATCAGGATTTTTGCCAAAGTCACCAATGTCTCCACTCCATCTATGAAAATGTGATTGGTTGCCTAATCCTCACTGTTTACAGCATCTATAATAGTTTCAATCTTTTTATAATGATATGATAGGCCTAAACCTGATCTTTTTAAATCTCTCACTGCTTGAATGAGCTTTCGGGAGGCTTGGTGACTTTGAGCTCAGAGGGCAAGCAGCGGAGCTTGCCTTCTGACCATTGTACTCACTGTCTGTATGCCTTGGCCTGGCCTGCCTGTATGCCTGTCTCTGCAGTCTTTTTGTTCTTCTTCCACCCTGTAGAAAGAGTACAGAAAGGATCTAGAGGAGGGGGTGAAGGGTAAAGGGCTAACTGCACCGGAGGAAACTCCGGAGCTTTTGAGAGCAAGGAATGCCACTCAAATCCTGAGTGAGGTATGACTGATTGCGAGGGGATGGAAGTGGCTTCACGCTCTCATCGAAGTGGCTTCCCACCATTCTGCTCTTAGTGCATCTTAAGCTGAGTCCTGTCCCCTTAACTAAACGTAATCATCATACTAACAGGGCGACCGCTGAGTTTGACACTTTCTCTTATCCCTGCTTGATGACATCACTAATGTTCCATAGCTGTTCTTTTAACTGTATTTGGTCACTGATCTTTCTCTGAACTCTATCATTCTATTTAAGCATAACTCTGACCATTTTCAACCTGGACTCTTATTTTCCTATCGTTTTCCATCATACCAATCGATTCTTACCAAAATCATCAATTGCTTCAGTAGAGCTACTTACGTCTTGCTTCCTTGGTTAAGCGGCTCTCCAATACAGTCCTATAGGGCCAATGGGCACTCCAAAAATCAACCCCAAAAGCACCCAAAGCATCTTTTTCAACATATTGACGCTCACTCTGTAATGAGACATGTATATATTTGTCGTTTATCTATGACCTGACAACTTTTACTATTTATTTTGCACTACATTAAACAGCGGCACACATAGACAGGCAGCCACAGCTAGCCAGCAAAGAGTGAACAAGGAAGTGCTAAAGCAATGGCCAATGTAGCATCAAAACTGTACAAGAAAGGCCTGACTTTAGATAATTTTCATTTCCATCTTTTTACAGACATGTCTCATTACTGAGTGTGCAATCAATTTGTTGAAAAAAGCATGCTTTGGGTGCTTTTGAGGTTGATTTTTGGAGTGTCCATTGGCCCTGTTGGACTGTATTGGAGCACCGCAGACACAGGCAAGCAAGATGTAAGCAGCTCTAGAGAAGCAAGTGACAAGATTTTGTTCAGAATCGATTGGTATGATGGAAAAAGATGGAAAAAGTAGCGTTCACATCAAAAATTGCCGCAGTTATGCTTTAACACACCATAGTTCATAACTAATGCTGTTTTGTCTTTCAGTTTTAAGTGGAGCCTCACACACAATCTGCTGCCAAATTATTATGTTTTTTTATTCTTCATTTCGCTAACCTTGTTTATTTACCATTCCCTTAGGAGTTTTGGTTTTGCAGCCCTGTAGAAATCCCATTCCTTATAGTAATCTACCAGTCATTCCTGGTTTTATTAATACCATGCTTTTATGTAACATTTTGCAACCTGTTTGCAGAGAGAGTACAAGAAGGCAATGGAGCAGGAGATCAAGGGCAAGGGAATGTTGGCTTTGGCTACAGACACCCCAGACTTCATGAGGGCCAGGAATGCTACTGACATCCTGAGTCAGGTCTGTCTGTGGAGCCACTCATATTGTGTTTTCTTATTGGTTGGTTGGGGCTGTCTGTCAGGGGAAGGGGCGGGGGGTATATAAATTATACATATCACATGAGTTAAAAAGACACATGTAATCAGGAGCAGTTGTATTATGAAAGATTGCCTTGTATGCTTCTTATTGTAATTACAATAACTCCAGAATTTGTGCTGACTGACAGTTTTCTGTTCCACAGAGTAAGTACAAGCACACCGCTGAGATGGACAGGGCCAGCTTCACATCTGTCATCGACACCCCGGACATCATCCATGCCCAGCAGATGAGGAACATCATCAGCCAGGTAGATTACTGAACCGAACCACTCTCCACACTCTGAGACTGGCCTGATATTTACTCAAAAACATCCCCTTCCACTTGTCTGTATTTTGTGTCCAGTTTGCTTGCCTGGGTGTGGAATGTGCATCGGGACACATTTCAAAACAATGTCAGAGGAGTCATAATGTCTCTAGTTTCATTGAGATACCATTTTTCTCTGTTTTATGTTTTTGTCCAACAGAAAAAGTACAAGGAGGAGGCTGAGAAGACCATGTCTCACTATGTGCCGATCATGGACACCCCAGAGATGCTGAGAGTCCGTGAGAACCAGAAGAACTTCAGCACTGTAAGTAGTAGATGAGAATGACTGGTCGTGCTGGTTAGTACCAGAGCAACATGTCTTTATCCATGACCTAGGCATTAGGGCCCTTATAGGACCCAAGGGGTTGTGGGTTCATAGGGTCCAAGGTTATGTCTCATGCCAGTGCCTGGTGGCTCTGTGTGTGTCTCCATGTCTGCTGTTCAAAGTATTATCTTCAATACTTTATACTTTTGTACTGTTCATGGAACGTCTTTTGTGTGGTGTCCTCTGAACTAATTGAAGCCAGCAGTAAATGAAGTGTTTGATGTAAAATGTTTTACTCATAAGAGACAAATTCAAGGCAATATAGTATGTATTATTCAAGGATGTAAGTGAAAATAGATTATTCTACGGTAATCCCGAGCAGAAACCAAGGTAAACCTTTTTTTGGTTCTGTTGAACAAGTATTTTCTCTTGTGACTTTGTTTTCTTCTCCTCTTTTTTGATCTGTCTGTCATTGTTAAACATTTTAACTGCACTTGTGCTTTTCTCCCTGTAGCTTCAGTACCAGACAGACCTTAAAAACATAAAGGGCAAAGTGTCTGCTGTAAAGGACACTCCTGAAATGCTTCGTGTTAAAGAGAATACAAAGAATTTCAGCTCGGTATCTACTCCGTAATCAGTACCTTTTTCTTTAACATTTTTCTAATAACACATTTTTTGACTTTTTTTTTTTCTTACTTGAAGTTTTCACTTTTTCTTTACTTTATTTTCTCTTGAAATGAAATGAAAGTTAACAAGCCCTGATATGCAGCCCTTTTTTTCTTTGGACCAAACAGACAGTTTCTTGATGTAGATATTAACCTAGATAGATAGGGTTTTAATTCACGCAACTAACCCTAGCCAATTTGTTCCTCTAACATAACATTTTAACTTGTTGTTTATTAGTGCAGAGCTTGTGTGCTGTTAAATATTTTGTTCACTGTACCATGGTGTTGTGTATGTATGTTGCGTAATGTACAGAAAAAACATGTTATTTTATATGTTTGTTTTATATGTTAATTTTTTATTTATTTATTTTATTTTACTTTTATTTGTCTGTCTCAATGTGTTTTTATTGAGGTGTGCCTGATTTATCTTACAAATTTATGTAAATTCATTATTTGAGGAAAGCTAAATCAAGCACATATCAAGCATACAGTATTATGTGGATCCGGTATACCTAATTATCCAAGAGGTCAAATCAGGCTAACCATTGGTTGCTGCTTTCATTCCTCATCCATGTAAAGATTCAGTACAAAGAGGAATTGGGAGGAGGAACAGCTATGCCCGAGACCCCAGAGATGGAGAGAGTTAAACGCAACCAGCGGAACATTAGCATGGTACTCTATAGTCACCCTGCCTTCCTTCCTCTCCTGCTCTCCTCCTCTCATCCGCAATCAGTCTTCCCTCCATATTCCCTCCCTATCTAGTGTCCAACCATAAAACCGGACCTGACCTTGACATGTAATCCCTGTTCAAATGACAGCCACTTAATCCAGCATTTTAAAGGATTTCCCATGTTTTCAGGAATTTCTGTTCTCAATATAATTAATTGCATCTAAGCCCTCAAGTAATGTACTAAATGAATAACATAGAGTGGATGTATTTCGCTGCATTACTTATTGCCAACACACTCAACTACCACTGAAAATTGATATAATAAGTATTTATTCACAGTTATTCACATTTTTATGCTTTTGTTGTGTGTGAATGGATGGACATGTCTGTGTGCATAGTACATACCTGTGCTTTCTGTTTGTCCCTGTCTTACTCTGTACCTGTGTAACTTATGGAACGGGCAGATACAGTACAAGGACTCTCTGGGTCAAGGCACAGCCATACCAGATCTCCCTGAGGTGAAGCGGGTCCGAGAAACACAGAAGAATATCAGCTCGGTAGTGAAACAGAACCTCGAGTGACCCTATCACTCCCTATCATCCTCCTGTAGCCAATCCCCAAAACGCCTCTACCCTCTGACCTGTCATATGTCTACAAAGTATTTTGTTTTAGTGTTTTTATACTGATTGTCTCTCCTCCATCCTAACTAAGATCCATAAATCAATTCCTTTTCACCAGCCTTGATGATTTGATTTTGAATTTGTGTGTTTCCACACAAACAAACTGGGTTTTTCCCCTGGATTCTTTCTTTTTTTGTTACTAATCTGCATTTGAGTGTTGTATCACCTTTGACTGTTTTGTGCTGTCTCATTCAAAGCTTCTGTACAAAGAAGAATTGGGAGTAGGCACTTCAATATCAGAGACCCCAGAGATGGAGAGAGTTAGACGCAATCAGCACAACATTAGCACGGTACTCCATAGAGTGACCCTGTATCCCCCTGTACCGTACATCTCACATTCATTTGCCCCTATCCACCACTTTACCCCACACTCATCTTCCACAAACACTCTTTAAAGACACACCCTGTTATAACACCCCTCTTAACTCTTTCGAAGTCCAAATGGTCTCTATCATGGTAATTGTACCTATTAAACAACCCTTTATCTTCATTACATCAAACCCACCATGCAGCAGTGATAAGACTGAGTTCCATGGTCAATTAAAACCCCACTGTTCTTCTAACGTAACGTGTTATTCACATGACACCATGACATCTAGATCTTAAATATGTAGAACTGGTAATATGGCACAAGTTAATCCATGTTTGTCTAAATTGCCTCTACATTTGTCAGACCAGGTTAAAAAAAACGAAATGCTTAATTCTATGTTCCATGTCAGTTGTGGTGTTCAGTGCAGTGCTGTGTGTGTGTTCTCTTTCTATCTCCTCTCCACTGTCTGACTGATGCCTGCTCTGTATTTTCCCTCCATTTTCTCTTTATGGAACCCAAACCATCCATTGGGTAGATAAAGTACAAGGACTCTCTGGGTCAAGGCACAGCCATACCAGACCTCCCTGAGGTGAAGCGGGTCAGAGAAATGCAGAGGAACATCAGCTCGGTAGTGGAAAAGAACCGAACCACGCGTGTTCCTAACTGTTCAAAAGCCCCTGATTTGCAACCCCCCTCATCAATTCATGCTCCCATCAGCTCTCGCTCATCTCATCCACCCTTATCAAAGGCACAGACTGCAGTTTCCTGAGCTCCAGCCCTGCCATCATCACCACTTTGACCCTAATGCATCCACAATTCCATCCATGCATTCCTTTTTCTTTCTTTCCTTACTCTTTCAAATCATCTATAAACTTCAAACCATCTATCCCTCAAGCTGAGTTAAACCCCCCTCTTTGGCCTGTGATGCTGCCCAAAGGCCCCCGCTATATTTTTTAACCCATAAAGCTGCTGTGTGCCGCTCTGTTAATTCTCACTTCACAGCGTTCACTTCTACCTTCAGAATGACAAGCTATATCTCCTGCTGAAGTGTGAAGAGTGTGTGGGTTCATTGTTTGTTTCTTACTACAGAGATCCTGGCTGTTCTACAAGCTTTACCAGGATGAATCACAGTATAGGACCAATTTCTCAGACTGATTAGACTTATTCCAAGGCTGGAACACAACAAATGTCACTTCAACTGAAATCAATTCCTAGTCTTAGACTAAAGGGTAATGATGTTTTCTGAGAAATTTAATGAGAAGACTGCATTGATGGCATTCTGTCTAAGAGTTTGAGGTCTGTGAAACCAGTCCTATAGGTGTGAGATCTGTGTACCGTTCAGGGTGTCTGATTGTCCCCTTGGGGTGCTGTGCTTCTGTCCTGTAGGTGTTGTATAAGGACAGTTCAGCCAAGGGAACTCCCATGGTGTTTACTCCAGAGATGGAGCGAGTCAAAAGGAACCAAGAACACATTAGCTCGGTACCTTCATAACCACCCAAGAACATGTTCTACTTTAGAAATGCTCCAGTAGTGCCCCACGTTAACCCTTTCCTAACTCAATTGTCCTCTGGCTCTAGTTAATCATATTAACTTTTCCATTTTTCCCCAGTGCACTCTCTTTTAAATGTGTTAATACCACCAGCTGTGATGTGTTTGTGTACATCATCACTGCTAACCTCTTGTGTTGTTGAGACTACTCCTCATCTTGTTCCCCTGCCCTCCTCCTACTGTGGATTGGAATACATATCTTGTTTCGTATAATATTTGACCCTCTTAATATAAATCTCCCAGCTAATACATTCGTCTGAGATCCCAATAATGCCCCAGCTCCTTCTGTCAGCCCCCTTGTGTGTTGTTGTGCCAGCATTCAGTCTCTCTGCCACGTCCTTTGTGCTGTGGATGCTAATGGTTACTCTGTGTCCCTGCTCCTCCGCCGTCCTGTCCCCTCTGTCCACCAGGTACTGTACTCCGACAGTTTCCGTAAGCAGGTCCAGGGCAAGGCCGCCTTTGTTCTGGACACACCTGAGATGAGGCGCGTCAAGGAGACCCAGCGCATCATTTCTGGAGTGAGCTTCTATTTTTTTATTGTGGTTATACACCTTGAGTTTTGTTTCTACTTTAGCTAGTTTAGTCTGTTCAACACTAAGAACAATACAATAAGTAAGAGTACATTGCATCCTAAAATGTCTAATGAATCCGCATTAAAGGGAAATGCCACCCATTTTAAGAATTCAGTTATTTCTGTGCCCCAGGACAGTTCAGTCAATGTTTGTGAACTTCCACCACTCTTTTGTGCAGCTAGAAATCAGAGAGAAAACCCTTGAATTTGTGATGTCACTGGGATGTAAAATCAGGGCTGCTCCATAGACAATGAATGGGGCAGTGACGTTGTGGAGCCATAAGATGCTAAGTTGAGTTGTCACACCAAAATGAAGTTTATATTCTAGCATTGCTAACAGGTATGAACCACAATTTAAACCTCATTTGGGTACAAGAACTCACAAACATCTTAGGGGTCAAAAAAGTCAGTGCCCCATTCATTGCCAGATTTTACATCCCAGTGGCATCACAAATTCAAGGGTTATTTCTCCAGTTTCTTTTGACTGAACTGTCCTAGTGCATGTGTGAATTCTTAAAATGGGTGACATTCCCCTTTAAAGTGACAGATCTCTCTCTATTTCCAGAGTGGTCCTTGAATGTAAAATTTTTAGTTATACTCCATGTTCTGTGTTCACCAGGTGAGATACCACCAGGACTTTGAGAAGAGCAAAGGTAGCTTCACCCCCACCACCTCCGACCTCGTGACAGAGCGCGTGAAGAAGAACACCCAGGAGTTCAGCGACATCAACTACCGCGGCATCCAGAGACGCGTGGTGGAGATGGAAAGGAGACGCGCTATCGAGCACGATCAGGAGACCATCACCGGTACAGTCATACACAAATACTGTATATCCATCCATATATATCCAAACAATCTAATGTTGTAAAATGACATGACATTCCTTATCAGGAAAATGGGGATCTTGAAATGAAGCAATTTGAATTGTAGAGAAATGGAAAATGTCAAAAGCAATCTTCCAACCCGACTGCACTGAATTCCCACAGGCATTTCAGACGTGCAGTTCTAAAAGGACCTAATGAAAATACTACAGTATGTTAGTGACATGTATAAAAAACACACTCATAATACATACACAGACTCAGACCGGTAATATTTTCATGGTGGTAGTAATTATTTGACTGCTCCTGTTGCTCACTCTGTGCCTTCAGATCTGCGTGTGTGGCGCACCAACCCCGGCTCTGTGTTTGACTACGACCCTGCTGAGGACAACATCCAGTCCAGGAGTCTGCACATGATGTCAGGTGAGTTCAAATACCACGCCCTGAGAAACCTCATAGGCTTAATGAAATGTCCATAAGTTTAGCATAGTTTTGGTTCGTTTTTGGTTAGTTGATGTAAAGTTTGGTTGAGTTGACTTTAGGTCAGCTGCACAGTGATAAAAACACAGCAATGAAATACAACAATAAAAAACAAGAGAGAAAATTACAAATTTGTGCAGGTGAGATAAAACCTCTAACATCTTACCTCAAAACAAATAAAAGAAAACAATGCAACAATGAACACGTGTCCACCCATGAATGATGGAGTCCCCATCTGGGCCAGTCAGTAACAGATATGTTACCTTGTTTTGACCCGTAATTGTAGTTATTATTCAGTTCCCCAAGTTTCGTCAAAATCCCATCAGTGATGTCTGAGACTGATCCATAGTTCCCCCCTGATTTCTTTGTGAGGGACAACAAGAACGTCCAACTGAATCAAACAAAAATCAGATTTGCAGTAGCCATGCACGGTATATTGTAAATGTCACAACATCAGATACTGATACTGTAACTGTTTTTCAAATGAAGCCTGATGTAAACATTGGTATCTTACCATTGACCTTGTTTTGTCAGTCCAAGCCCAGCGTCGCAGTAAGGAGCACTCCCGCTCCACCAGCGCCATGAGCGGTCTGGCTGATGAGAAGTCTGAGTTGTCCCAGGACGTCGACCAACACATGTCCCTCTACAGCAATGGCTTCGGGGCCACCTCTGTGGGTAAGGCTTCAGCATCAATACAGCACACCTCATCATATGTATTTGTCACGTGACACAGGTTAGTAAACCTACTTTACATGCCAAACACTACAGATCAAGTGCTTGCACTATATCATCTACACATCGCGATGTAATGCTGAAACACTGAACATTGAAACTGTCGTTGGTATGTCAGCATATCACACACACCCTGCCCTGACTGTGGTTTGGGGTATTTTGATCCCATCTGCAGGCTACCAGACTACTAAGACTGTGGAGCTGCAGCAGAGGTCATCATCAGTGGCCACCCAGCAGACCACCGTCTCCTCCGTCCCCTCACACCCCTCTACCACTGGGGTGAGTACCACACACTCTACACAAGTCACTGCCACTGCACAAAGCTTAAACTCACATTTACTATCCCAAACTTCAAATGGGTTTAGTCAAATTCAAACAAACTCATTCTCGCAGTGGTATTGTTAAAGTTTTGATGGAAAAGGGCTCTTCTGCTAACATACAAATGGATTGAAGAGTTTTCCAACAAAGCAAACGTGGCAGTGGTCATTGTCATGGAAACCAAGCCTGAGTTGTGAAAGTGTCTTTTAGTCTCTTTAGTCTCTGATGCCATGTGGTTCTGTGTGAGCTGAATTCGTTCTTTTATGGCCTGGCCACGGACAATTAAGAAGCCAGACGCAGAGAGAAGCCTGTGTCTGATTTGTGCTAGCATCCTAAGTTACAGTTTCACAAGTCTCCACTCTGGCTATTTTAACATGTTAGGTTTGTCAGATTCCTTCAAGGAAGATGTGCACTATGTGCAAAATGTGGTGTGGTCTTTATTTCCTGAATCAGCCATGCTCTGGTTAAATATTCTCCTTAACCCAGACTTAGGACTTTTACAAGCATTAGTTCAGAACTCTTAACCTCTACCAGTTACACCACCCTCATATACATGTACCTCTGACTGACTTATCTCACTTTTCTCTCCAGAAAACTGTGCGTGCCATGTATGACTACACTGCAGCCGACAGTGATGAGGTGTCCTTTAAGGATGGTGATGTCATCGTTAACGTGCAGTCCATCGACGAGGGATGGATGTACGGTACCGTGCAGCGCACCAGCAAGACCGGCATGCTGCCAGCCAACTACGTAGAGGCAATTTAAAGACAGCCCGCCCATCCTCCCTCAGGAGTGGGCGAGACGCATCCACAGGGCAAGCTGATTGGTCTTCCTCCTGTGGTCGGATCTGTGGCTTAGTGCAGTGTTTAGTGTTTAGATTCTTGTAGCTCTGTAATTGTATTTTTATTGCATTGTGAATCTACTTAGTGGGTCTGTTATCCTTCGTATAGCTGTTTCCCCTGTTGCCTGTGGATGTGACGTAAGCACCTGAAGGACATGAGATACATATAAATATTTCTGAATATACATACCATACCTATTATGAATGATAGACTATTGTACAATGTCAAAGCTGTTCCAAGGCCCTGCCTTGGAAGAACAATATCACTTAGTTACCAGCCCATTATTTTGTAAATTGCAAAACCACCTTATTTAATATATATATGAAACATATTTTTGTCAACATTTTATCAAGAGAGAACTTTCTCATCAAAAAGATGGGCTCATGCAGTTCAAACTATGTCTGTAATGGAAATGTGAAACTTATGGAGAGAAAAAGTCGTCACGGAAATTATTTTCAAAAAAATGATGAAACCCTGAAGGAGGTATCTACCATCTGTCTCCTCCATGATCAAACCAGTCCTGAAGAGTTGTATGAGACAAGCCCCGGTCTTCCCTCCTTTACTGAAGGCTGGCTACTAGTAGAATGTGTGTTTTGTTTCTTTCCGATTACCCAGGTCTTGGGGTAAGGGAAGTCCTATACCTTTAATCAGTAGCTAATAAAGCACACCCAGCTCCTGCAATACTCTGCCTCCTTCTTTTCATTCTACCATTTTGACTCTGGGCGTGCATCTTCCACACATTCAACATCACTTGTAGTACCTCGCATAAAGTTCTGTTTCAGTGACCTTTACAATGTAGCTATTGAATAGGTCTTAATATCCACAATAGCATTTACACAATAATAATTAGGACAGGTTTCCCAAAAGCATCTTAGCACCAAGATTACATTTTGGCAATTTATCCAAGTAAGTTCTAAATTAAGGGTCTAAGTGCAAAATGTGGTATATTATCTATGCATATACAAAATATACATATACTCAGTCACAGGGGTTCTTATTTGGTGGGATCCAAGTAGTTACTGCAGGCCCACCAGCAGTAAGCCCACAACTTAATGAGTCCTACTGCCAATCCATAGTCCTAAAAAACGCTCTAAAATGTTAGAATTTCATTGGAAAAAGGTGAAAGTTGTATTTCTTAAACAAACTGAAGAAAAAACTTGTCAAACAGTAAAAAGGTTTAGAGTTACCCCATCATCATTGCAAAAGATCCGTTAAAAAGACAGAGTACAGACACATCACAGGGCCACAACAGGAAGACAGGAATAATCAAATGACCATGCATGCATGAGTGAGTGATGTATACCATAAAAGACACACAGTATACAAGTATATTCAAAGAAATAATTTGCAAAACAAAAAAGGGGAAAATAAAATGCTTACCTAAACTTGCATATATACATGCATGCATATACAAATTCTACAGTAATGGATACTGTAGACAAACATCTGTCAAAAATATCTGCATAAACACCATCTGGATCAGAGCAGAGGTGATACAGAGGCATAAAAACGGTCCAACCTTGAACTGCCCAAAGAACTGTCCAGAAAATAAGCAGGGTTTTTCCTGCATAGAGGAATTTTTGGCGCCCCCCAAAGAGGTTTTAGCCAGCGCCAAAGGAAAATCACCAGCGGCAAAATGATAAGAATTGAGAATAAAAATAGCAATTCAAATCCTCTCCGAGGCATTGCCATTAGCTTCGATTAGATTCGTTAAGCTACTTCAAGTAACCAGAAAATAAGAGTTCCGCTTAAAAGCGTTTAGCCGTCAAAATAAAAGCTCGGAAATGTAAATAACATCCGTTTTTTAGCCTTCAAAATAACGGCTTACAGCTCATAAAAATCAAAAATCCAGTATCTCAAAATATTAGAATATTACATAAGACCAATCAAAAAAAGGATTTATAATACAGAAATGTCAACCTTCTGAAAAGTCTGTTCATTTATGCACTCAATACTTGGTCGGGGCTCCTTTTGCACAAATTACTGCATCAATGCGGCGTGGCATGGAGGCAATCAGCCTGTGGCACTGCTGAGGTGTTATGGAAGCT
>OMLI01018051.1:0-12366 GCA_900302605.1 Rondeletia loricata
AGGACCTCAAGGACCGGCCGGTCCTATAGGGGTGGATAAGGTCAGAGATGTAAGCAGGGGCTTGACCGTGGATGGCTCTGTAAGTGAAAACTAAGACCTTGAACTGGATCCTGAACTGGACAGGAAGCCAGTGCAGGGAGGCTAGGATCGGTGTGATGTGACAGGATTTCTTTGACCTGGTAAGCAACCTAGCTGCAGCATTTTGGACCAGTTGTAGCCGGTCCACTGAGGCTTTGCTAAGGCAGGTAAACAGAGAGTTACAGTAGTCCAGCCTTGATGATATGAAAGCATGAACAGACATTTCCAGCTCTGCATGTGATATGATGGACCGGAGTTTGACTATATTCCTGAGGTGGAAGAAACAGGTGCGGGTCAGGGATTTAACATGCTTGTCGAGTTGCATAGACTGATCAAAGGTTACGCCAAGATTTTAAATGTTTGAGTGAACATTTCCCTTGAGCGGTCCCATAAGATTTATTACCCTAGAGGCAATATTGTCCGCAGCTATAATTAGTACTTCAGTCTTTGCAGCATTTAGTTGGAGGAAGCTACTCGACAACCATTCCTCAATGGCAGACAGACACTCCTGCAGGATGCTAATTTTCTATTGTACATAAAATACTAGTCTATGGGAAAGTTGGTCTATAACATGTTTTTAGCTGCCTCTGTAGAATAGGAGTGTAAGCCTATACCTTAAGAAAAGATACACACGTTGTGGCTTTTTAGTAGTGCTTTGAATAGGGTTCTTAGTTTGTTAGTGATACTTAATTTTCCATTTTAGCCTGAAGAAACCTTTTGGCAGAGAGGATTCCTAACAGTAGTTTCAAAAAGGAATATTTTGCTCTATTCATTTGCAGAGACATTGCCAGGAAGATTGTATGAGTAAAAGATGATAATCAGACTGTAGCCTATCTCAGTTCACGTTTTTAAGTGGTAGGGTTTGTTGAACTACCAGAAATCCTATTATGTACAAAGAATATTAAACCCCCAACCAAAAGGGTGGCAGCCAGCAACTATCACCATAATACATAATCCAATCAATGATCTTCACTGCAGTAGGCCTCAACTGGTTTTGTCTTTTGCCCATCTCACTGCGTGTTATGCCTCGCTTTTTTGGAAAGGTTTCATGAACATGTCTGTAACAGGAATAAATAAAGTTATCGTAGGGTCTACTGCAGATCATCGATTGGATTATGCTTAGTAGTGAAGGTCACTGCTGCCATATTGGTTGTAGATTTGCATATTCTGCCCCTTTCTAAATAGTGGGACTTCCAGATGTTTGAATGCTATTTGTGTTTTATACAGTATACTGTATACCTAATGATAATGGTGCACTATATGGCCATGTTGATGATGAGGGACAGTTTTTGTTGTGTATATTTGTATTGGTATGATGGTCGGGGTGGTAATTGACACTCGAGGAATCCCTAATCAAGTTAAGTCATTGCATTGTGTAACCTATTGGTGCCGTTTCATACCCCTCCAGTCACTCAAACATCCAGTCAGGTATCGGACCAGCTTAGCAGTGTCGTTCCCTTGACACCCACGTGCCATGGCCTACTCCACAGCACGAGTGCCATTTGGGCAAGTAAATTACACAGGCAGAAATCTCACATAATAAAGTCCCCTCTCAAAAAAGTCCAGCTCTTTTCTGGGAGTCGGTTATTTGAAACTTGTTCAGTGGGAAAAATAATATTTTCATTCATCTCATCTCAGTTGCCTAACACCCAGATTTCATTGACAATTGATTTGCCTCTACTCTTTGCTCTTATCAAGCTGTTGTTTGATCACATGTAATGTGGTCAAATGTCAAGTGTTTGTCATTAATATTACTACTACTGCCACTGCTACTACAACTACTGCTATCATTAGTACTATATTTAAATATATGTGTATTGCACTCTCAAAACAGTGTTACAACAGTGTTAAAACAATGATAAATAAAAGCCAATAAGCTCAAATATAATGTGTGTTGTTGCAACAATAAATTGCTGACTTTGTAAACATTTGTAAAGGTACTTATTGTTGGTAGGTCTGTAAAGGGATGAAATATTCCTTTTCATATTTGATAAATTTCCTTGGCAATTTTCCACTTTGGTAACAAAGTGGAATTTGGGAAATCCTTACATAGTGTAAAAACAAAATTGCATATGAAATAAATTGTATTTCTCTACAAAAGTCCAAACTCTTAGATGAAACCATGGTAGGTGTGTGAACCTCAAGCTCATACCTGATGTATTATCCATGTAGGGCTGTCCGGTGATGGAACGCTTCATTTGTTTGGTATGCAGGGTAATCAAACATCTCCAGTGTTTATGAGTAATTTCCCTCTTAATTACCTCAACCCAATTAAAGGGATAATTAGGGCCAGTTGTTTCAGGCCTGATTTGGGCCAGCCCTACCCAATATAAATGTGACAAACTTTGGGCCTTGCCATCAGGGTGAAGTTGTCAGCACACACTTCCTAGAGACATATCATGCCACAATCAAAATAAATTCCAGAGGACCTCCAGGAGTCTGGACAAATTTCCTAAATAATTTATAAAATTGGAGCCGGAGCACCACATAACCACAGTCAGAGACATGCTGTCCAGAGAAACAAAGGGATCCACAGACCTCTCTTTCCTCAGCTATGGTTGGTGTTTATGACTCCAACATCAGAGAGACACTGAGGAAAAATGGGGTTCATGGCAGAGTAGCAAGTTGGTGAGCAGAGGTTTCCAACTTGCTACCCTGCCATGAACCCTATTTTTCTTCAGAGAGGTCTGTCTCACGTTTGCCAAAAAGCACCTGTATGATCCTCTGGATTTCTAGACCAATGTTCTTTGGACAGATGAGTCATAAGGCGAATACCAAACACTGCTTCCCACAGTAACAAACCCATACCAACAGTCAAACAAAGTGGCTTAATGTCATGGTTAAGGGAGGCTTTACTACATCGGCACATGGATGACTTGCCATCATCAAGGAACTGAATTCTGCTCTGTGTCAGTGAACTAATGTAAGGCCATCTGTCCATGAGCTGAAGCTGTAGCAGGGCCATGCAGCAAGACAGTGATCCAATACACACAAGTAAGTCTACATCAGAATGGTTGAAGACCAAGAAATTTAAGGTTTGCAATGGCCAAGTCAAAGTCCAGTGAGAAGTTGTGGCAGGACCTTAAACAAGCAGCTCATGCTCGAAAACACACAAATATCACTGAGTTGAAGCAGTGTGGCCAAACATACTCCATGGTGCTGTGAGAAACTGATCAATTATTACAGGAAGCATTTGGTTGCAGTTATTGTAGCCAACGGTGGTGTAACCAGCCATTTTCTCTAAGGGGGCGATTACACACAAGAACACTGGGTGGTGCATAACTTTCTTTGATAGACAAATACGTATCAAAATGTGTATAGTCTGTTCACTCAGGGTTCACTTAATAGATTTCGGTTGAAGGTTTGATATCATTCAACAGCACTGCAGATATTTCTGATATTAGATAGTTAGATCTCTCCATCTTCTATTAATCTATTCATAAAGTACTCAATTGCCTATTTGTTGTACCCACTCCCACCTTATTTAATCCTCCATTTGTTGATTGGCAGCTGTAAAATAACACACTGCAACTAGAGGCATGTACTGGAGCAAATAACTGTTAAATGATGGTCAAATGATTTTCGTTTGTACGCTATAGGTAACTTGTGCAAACTCTGTATTGGGAAAGGGATTTAGGTTCTTTCTTTTAACTCATCAGGTGGTGCAAGTCAAGGAAGGTTCTCCTTTTCAACTGGTTGTACAGACTAGAGTGCAGACTACACCACATGGTGGTGCCACGGGACAACCACCTCTTTGGTGAAAGGCCTCTCTCACTTTGATCAACTCTGAGGGGGCATTGCAGCTCCCCGTCTTGCCAACATCCCGAGAGCAGGAGCAGGCTGCTCTGGTAGCTGTTGTGTTGCTGTTCTCCTTCCTGTTCCCTTCATGGTCGTGACCTGGATGATATTGTGGAGGATACACAGTTGTACAGTTGGCCTTCACACACAGCTCAACCTTGTGGGGCTGAGAGCTGTAACACACCAGTACACCCACCACATAGAGCAGAGATTGTCAATTATGATCCTTGAGTTTGTCTTGTCTTGCAGGTTGTCACTACTCAGAGTTGATTGTAACTATCATTGCACTGTAGTAACTTACACTACAGTAGACCAACCATTCTCGTGATGTCACTGTATGTAAAAGGTGGCACACTGGAATCGCAAAACCTTTGAATAAAGTTGAAAGTGAAATTAGATTTTTTTTTCGTTTTGTGAATTAATATTGTGGATACTAGTACAATATTTACATACAATGCCATGCTGTTTAAAAAAAAACGTCCTTCATTAACTTATTTTCAACCATGAATTCAAAATGCATAATAATTACAGCTGACTCATACAAATATAACAATCTCTTATGTTTGTCTAACATCAATGACATCTGTATAGATATTCAACTCTGAAAAAAAAACACTACAAGTATGATGCTATGATATGATGGTGGTGCATGTGGGACTTGTAGTCTTTCGGTTTGATGGAGTTAACACACACACACACACAAATTCAGATAAGATGATGCATCTTGATCTCACTAGGTGCACCAATATACAGCCAGGAGATTCTCCATAACTGTTGTGGATGGAAGTTGTGGACCAATTCATTGTCATGTATGGCCTGCAACTATTTCTCCCACACTAAGGATGAGGGCAAGAATATGAATGTGGAAGATACACTACTAGTAGTGCACAGTTCTTGATCTATTACTGATGGAGGCCTTGAGCCATGACTTCCTCAGAAAGATTAAGCTGAAGACGGACATGAACCCCTTGCCGCCGCAAATCTTCTGCTCCATGGTCTAGATCTACAATTACAATTTTCTGGGTCTTAACAGGGTGGCCATGTTGATACTGAATTCAGTCATTAATGGGAAGTGATTCTAAAGAAATGCTCACTAGTCTTGATTCTTAACAGAGGATGACAAGAAACAAAAGGAAATCCTACAGAGATTTGATATATACTGTATATAAAAATTCCACTCAGACAGGATGAATTGAAGCCACAGACAGCTAAGATCAAATAAAGGAATAAAACTACAAACAAAAAAACTATCTTTAAATGTCTATTTTTTCCAACTCAGAAATGGCCAATGGTGTTTACGTTTCATATTTAATTAAATGATAAATTGGGCAACATGTCCACATACTGCCAATTTTTCACTGCAGAAGACTAAGCCTTTAGAAAACGTATGTCTTGGTTTCATACAATACTTCCTTAGTATTACAACAGACAGCGGATTCCAATTCCAGTTTGCCCACATCCAAATCTGCCACTTCTCTGTTCAGTGAAGCCACTCAGATTTGCTCAACTAGAATCGTTGTTATGTGTTGCCCTCTCCCATGTGAATCTAGTGGAAGGAGGTTTCAGAAGGGTATGCAGGGAGGAGATACAGGGGAGCTTGAGCAACAACAATTTCCAGGTGTGGGCTCTTCGCTCATTGGAGATTTGCTCAAGAAGGCCTGCGGTAAAATGAAATTTCTCCTCCAGGCCTCTGGAGATAAGGTTGCCATACAAATTACAGTCAAAGACGCGGTTGCAACAGAGCAGGGGAATTTTAATTTGGTTTAAAAGTGCCTTTACAGTATCCCATGAGGTATGCAATTATGACGAGTTGAGACAACTGAGGTTGTCAATGATTGACTGAAAATGTTCGTGTAGAAGACATTACCGTTCTCTGTATTTTCACATTTGACCAAACATTTTAGGATCTCAATTTTATGACACAATCTCATCATTATAGAAAACAAACAATGAATCCAGAGTCAAGGTTATACATAATGAAATCCTGTGAGTTAAAAGTGGGGATTTCATTCACAGTTGTGGTCCTATTTTGCATTTGCTCACGTTCCAACAATCACAAAAGGTGTGTGGCACCAAAAGTATCCCTCAGCCACTAAAAAGCCTGAAGCACAAATGTCTTAACAACCAAGTAAAACATCCCCTGGTGAGGTTCTCAAGAATCTGAATTAAACTATTGCTTTTTTGGAGGCATTTGTGCAAAACAACTCAGTGACAATTACATTAACCAACAGTAAACCCATACACACCTGGGACTACACTAACTCTCATGTAAGGAGTGATATTGCACTGCTTTTCATCAAACAAAAAGGTATTACGTCAGTGCCAGACAACTGTCAGTACACCCATGATACAGGCACCCACTGTGGGGTGGAGGTGGCACGCTCGATGGCCTCTTCCACTCCTTTCACACTTTCATCAACGTCATTGTTGACGAGAATCACGTCAAAGAAGTGTCTATATGTGGTCAGAATGGCATCGGACTCCTTCTGGATCATCTGCAGGGCTTCCGTCTAAGAGACAGGACGCAAAGTATTAGTGGTTGTTTGCTGATGACGTTTGCCATTTCAGAGAGTTCTGTTTACTGCTTAAGTATATTCCGAAAATGAATAAGCACCTGGGCAGCTGTGTTGGTCGGCGCGATGAACACCACGAGAGGTGCAAAATCAGCAGTCCTCAAGAGTTTCAAGGTCTGTATTAAAAAGTCAGAAGATTTAGAAGATTTAATGTTAGATTGGGGAGACACACTAGACTGAAACAAACAGCTTGCTGAGGGATCTAATTTTACTCTGATAATGTATGTTTGCAAAAGAAACTGCGAGCGCCAACCTGTGGTTCTATATCCAGTAAAGCGATTTTGTCTTGCTCATGGATCTTCTGGATGGTCTCAATTTTGGTACCAAACATGTTTCCCTGGAAGCTGCCATATTCCAGCAGCTCATTTCCAGAGATGCACTTGGTCATGATTTCATTAGAGATGAAATAGTAGTCTTGTCCATTCTCTTCGTCTTTACGTTGGGCTCTGGTGGTGTCTGCGTCGAGACAGAGTTATACGTAGCTGAAGACAATTCAGCAAACTTAGCGGCTCTCTAGAATTAGTAAAGATGAAGATGATGAATCTACTTACGTGGTGCAGGGTAGGCAAATTTCTCAGGGTATTTGGTCAATAATGCACTTTTGATATGGCTCCTTCCTACACCAGGGGCACCTAAATGGGGCAAAATGGCAGAAATAATACTATAAATGACATTTTAATTAAATCTGTTCACACTGGGAATCTGTGGTTGCAGTGGAGCATCCTCTGTTGAACCACTCTAGCTTTGCCTAAAGTGCTTTATTGTATTGTGGATTTCTTTTTTTTCACTCTCAAACTAATTCTCTGACCTTTTCATACAAAGACTGTACAGCTAAGATTCACATGTATTTTGAGGCTGTAAAATTATTCTGTTTATTTGTAAGGTTTGGGAACATTGGAGTAAAATACACCTGTATTTTGAGATACACTGAAAGTAAAAGAAAAACTATTTTCTACCAAATAGTCAAATTCATCAAGAACATATGTGGATATACCCAACTTTGGATGATCAAATAAATTGCTGACTATACCTTTAAGGAACTTGATACTACTGATAAATAAGGTAACTAATAGGCTAGGGAGCTTACCAATAAGCACCAATGTTTTTCTTTTGAAGGCAGGGAGCCGGACAACCTCCTCATAAGAAATCACATCCAGCTGGTCAAAAACTGCCAAAGGGAGAGTTTGTTTTACAGAAACCCCTATTAGAATACAATTGAGAAAAACTCATAAAGTTACTGTAAACATAAGTACAGTAATATACTCACTAGAGCTGTGTTTGGCCAGGTACTTGTCTTTGCACTTCTTTTTCTTTCCAAAGGGGCTGCAGGATTGATTGCCCACTGTGGCCTTGCTTTTACTTGCCAACCTCCTGCAGTGGAAACAGGGTTCGGTTGAGCTGGGCACACTTTTGCTCGGTTCTGCTGTCTAAGCCCATCTGACACTTAATATCATCCAAATCCAACATCTTTTGTATTTCACGGTAAGTACCAACTTATATTGCAGGAATTAAGCATCAGAAATAGTATGACTGAGCGGTGTACCATTCTTGGAGCTCTGGGGACGGTATGAGTCCGGCGAAGTCAGCAGCACAACTTTCCACTCTGCCTTGCCACCAGTTAGGATCCTGCTTGTTGATGATCTGAATGATGTCACCAGTTTGAAACTTCAAACCTGCCTCTTTGCATGGGATGAGGTCATCCTTGGCAGGGTCATAGTCAAACTGGGCCCTCATGTACATCTGCAGATAAGAGCACATGGCAGCCAATAGGAGAGTCATGTCAATCCCCATGTTAGGAAATAACTAATAAATGTTTGCAGTATGTGTTTGGTGTTTGTAAATGGACATGATTAATAAAAGGTAACTGCAAGCCTGCAGACTGAATCTGGCCCCATGCTCCAATCTGAACCTTGATCAGTTACTTGCCCATGTGTTGAGTAATCTGCTGAAATACCATCGCCTACACGATTCTCACAACAACGGACCCTTCTGGATCTCTAATATGCATGTGTTTGGTGTTGCTGAAAATAAACGTCTAATTATCCTCATTATCTTTCATTTTACCTTTTGACCTTGGAACATCTCACATAAATAATTACAATGAACAACCTACAACTTCTATAGTGCTTTAGGTAGAAGTGGACGATGTACTGATGTTAGACAATTTCACTGATTTTCATTTCCACTGTTCTGACATAGCTGTCACAAATTACACATTGCTATTCTCAATGAAACATCATTTAAGTTTTTGAATAAAGCAGATATTTAGAACTTGAATTAATAACCACATAGGTTAATTCAACGCTTCACTCTAGTCGGTCCAAATTGTAACATTTACTGTTCACATAGTGGATTTAAAATAAGCTCACTCAAAGCTTGAGTATGAGTATCCTGAACATTTTATTTTTCTAAAATGGTTTTAGTAATGGGCAAGTGGTACATATTACCACTTGTCATATACCTTTGACAAATCGCTGTCATGTATACTTGTCTATGCAACATGGCGCGCTGCAATGGAGAAATTGTTGTGAAATTCACAGATCTTTGGACTCTTTTGGTCCCAAATTTATCTATATTGCTCCTATATTAGACAGTATTATTGTAGACGTATTACACCTTATGAGTGGACTTCACATGTGTGTTTCAAAGTCGTGAGTATTTTTGGCCCACACTTCCATCATAGTTGGCCATCCCCAGTCTATATGGTTGTATCATCTGAGCAGCAGCTTCTGTGTGGTGAATTTAGGTTTTAAAAACTCTTTGTGTACTTAGTTGATGTGAAAGTGGCTTGAAATAAAGGCCCAATCCAGAACTTGGAATTTGATGGCCCCTGTTAATAAACCTCCACTCCACTACTGGATGTGTTAACTTGGTGACTGACTGGATTGAAGAAAATGTTTTATTGTATAGAGTATATGACAGCTATGTGACTTTTCATTGTAATTTGAAGCTGTTAACAGTTTGCTTACATTACACACCTATATTGTTATGGTGGGAACTGAAGGTTATGAGCAGATTTCCATCAGCAAATGCTAAACTTATGTACATCATAAATGATATACTCAAAAGGAAATAAAAATCCGGATTGGGGCTTCAAACATATATATTTTTTTCTATAAATGTTAATTGGGAAAATCACCCGTAAACAGAATTTACGAGTTAATGTTATGGTCTTGGACAATATTGTGAACATGAACAACTTTCTCCCACAGCTAGAAACCAGAGAATGTAATATATCATGTCATCAATCCACTTTCTGGAGCTGATCTGTTGAAAATGTATAGGAGGCCAACTTGTGGACACAAATAATGTTTGAGTTTTTAACCCAAATGAGGTTAATTTCTGTTCTGAAACAGAGAATGTAAAAGATCCCAGGAAAATCACCCTAGCTATGTCCCACTGTCCACAAAGTCAGAGTGCTATTAACTGTCAATTCAGCAGCTCCAGGTAAGTATTGTTTGTTGACGTGCCAGATTAGAATCTCAACTCTTCCGGTGTTTTCAATTTTTAGTGTTGGGTGAATGTGTGTGTGTGTGTCAGATTATGTACAAACCTTGACTAAAATGTCTAAGATCATAGGAGTAATTTATGTAAATTCTTCTCAGGGTAGATTATCACATTGGTTAGTAATCGATTAATGAACATTTGTGGTTTCCCCAAGTCACTCCAGTGGTACATAAACAAAATCAGTACACCCAATGGAGGGGCTTGGGTCACCAAAAATGATGTTCTTTGAACATAATAGTATAAATGGACTACTAATGGACTACAAGCTTCAAATTAGACTGCCATCACTGACCACACCAAAGAAAGCAATTATTGCAATGATAAACCATATAAGGTTAGAAATACATGTTTCCATTTTCCATGTGGCCATTTAATGAACACATTCATTTAACTTTGTATTTAATACATTGTGTAACAATAAAATGTCCCAATAAAATTTGAAACATGAACTTATTATGTCTAATCAATGGCAGTTATCAAGCCAGCAGCCGTTCATATGCCACACAAGCCATATGAATGGCTGCTGGAGAAAATAATATATTGCGGCCAGTAGATGGCAGAATGAAACACACTACCAAGTGTTTCAAGTCAAATTAGTAAAACTAATGTGAGTGACGATCTTTAAATCTGACCACTAGAGAAAACTAATTTTATAGTCACCTGTGTCTTTCATTGACTTACGGAAGATTCACCTGATAAAGAACAAATTCCTTTGAACAGATTCGTTTGGGGAAGGAAGGATTGGAAGAGAGAGCAGTGCCATCCAATCAAGGAACAGCTGATTACTTTGAAAACTTGTCACGCAAAAAGTCCACACCATCAAACTCATCTTTTACTATATAACAAAATATATACCAATTAGAATAAATTATTAGGTCTGAATGGAAAGATCAAGTTCTTTGATTATTCATGCAAATGAACTTGAGTTTGGAAAGAACAAATGTGAAAAGGCAAAAACATTTTAAAAGAATAGCATAATCATAACCAAACAGAAAGGCACCACAAGACTCCTTTATGATAAGGATGATATTCTGTTGGTCACGTTATTACCTCACAGGCTCGGGAGCGACTCAGCAGGTTGGGAATGATCTTCATAGTGACGACTCCATTGGTTTCTTTCTGCATGTCAAGATGACAATCATTTTACTCATACTTAGTCATATACATGCAATTACTTAATTAAAAATCAGTTTTGTTGACTGTGAGCCCAATACTTAAGTATTGTTCCTTAAGAAAAAGTCAACGTATAAGGTACCAACTTACCAGGATCTTTTGTAGCTGGTCAACAGATTGGTTGGTCACACTTTTCCCATTGATTTCTGCTATTTCATCCCCTTCATGTAAGGACCCTGGAGAGAAGCAGAAACCAGAAGACGTCTAGTAACACAAAGGGCTTTGTGTGTTCCAGTTCAATTTCTGCATTGTTATTATTAGTGTACTTAGTATTAGTAGCTATTGAGGTAGCAGTAATTCTCCTGAGAGATAAATCAAAGACAAAAAAAGCCTTAAAAACAAGAATAAAAAGTTAAAAGGAAAAAAGAAACAGAGAGGAGAGATCACAATGAGAAAAGGGAATACAAGACAACAATGTGTTAAAAGAGGCATTATGATAGAAATAGAATAATTAACAAAAACATGGTGGTAATTATGTAAAACACTTAGAATATCAGAGTCTCTGCTGACCTTAGTTGCCAAATATAACACTTTGCCCAAACAAAAATGCTAGTTTTAATTTTTAATTTAATCATTTTATTGCTAAACTGGCTGGTGGCCTCAGATATGTAAAGTGGCTGTTGATTGCATTACATTCTAAGTGTTTTGCTGATGCTGTTATCCTACAGTGACTGATCAGGTAGAGCGTCAGTATCCTGCTCAAGGGATACATGGCTGCTGATGGACACACTTAATGTAGCTGGGATCGAACCAATGACCTTTTGGTTACAGGATGGTCTATCTAACCAGTAGGCCACCCTAACGCCCCGATGACACTCATATATTGTTGTGCTTAGATTCCATACCTTGTCTGTGGATCATGCCCCCGTGCAATATTCTGGCCACAGTGCACCTTTGCTTGTCGTTCAGTTTCAGAGTGACCCCCTACAGGCATAGACCGCAGTCAATAAGGAGGAAATTGGTAACACAAATCTGCACAATACTGACAATATTAAAATGTTGTCTGTGTGTGTGTGTGTGTGTGTGTGTGGACAGAGAAAGACAGCGAGAGAGAGGTTGATATACCATTGGCTCTGAAGGATGTTTTTCAAATGCTACTTCTTTCATCCTGGTCAGCTCTGTGCCGTTCATGTGGCCAGCACTACCATTGGTGTACACTTCAGCCCCCTTACTCTCATAAGTCTGCATAGCCGCCTGTAAAAAAACAATTATATATTATATTATTTAATGTTTTTTT
>OMLI01018052.1:0-16606 GCA_900302605.1 Rondeletia loricata
CCCACAGCATAACAGAGCCACCGGACCCCCTCACTGTAGGGGTCAAGCATTCAGGCCCGTACCGTTCTCTTGGTGTACGCCGCACATGCACTCGCCCACTTGTCCAGAATATGGTGAAGGATGACTCATCTGACCATATCACGTTTTCCCACATCTCTGTAGACCAGTGCCTATGGTTTTTGCTCCACTGAACTCTCAAATGTGCATTTGTCTTTGTAATGAGGGGTTTATGCACTGCAGCCCTAATATAATATCCCTCTCTATGTAGTTGTCGACGGACTGTTCTTGCTGACAGTCTGATCACGTCCTGCATTGACATTCTCAGTCACCTGAGGAAGAGTTGCTCTTCTGTTTTTCCTTACATATCGCACTAATGCACGAGCATCACGGTCATCGAATGTGCGCTTTCAACCAAAATTTCCAACCGTATTTACTGATGTCTTTCCCATAGATCCAAATGCAGATGTCACTTTAGTCACTGTTCCTATTGAAACACGAGCCAGTTGACCAGTCTATGTGACTGAAGCTTCTGCCATCCGTGCGCCAATAATGAACCCTCTTTCAAAGTCACTTAGATCTTTTCCTCGTCATCTTGATCCGAAATCGAGGTCAAGTGGGCCTGCTCAGCATTTAAGCAGGCCCACTTGCCACAGAGCATGATCGGATGTTAATTGCTTAATTGTATTATGTATATAATTGTATAATGCTTCCTGTACGGAAGCATTATGTTTCTCCACTCAGGTATTCAGGTTTTTCCTTTAATTTGTCACCCCTCTGTACATTTACTTTGTCAGTCTTTCACCACTAAAAAGACCTGTTACCAAAAAATAAAAAACAAAAAGAGGCTTGTATGGGTCACACTTACAGATTAAGATAAGATACATTTTATTAGGGCAACGTTTAGAACTGAGTGCCACTCACAAGCAAATAATTTACCAATTCCAGACATGAACTGCAATGAAAAAATATATATATTAAGGGTGTATTGAACGATGACAACCGTAGTTATTTTCAATAACTTTTTGAATCATCAAATCACTGCCGCATTTTTCTAGCAATGAAAAGCTCTGAATTGTGCACTAAAACTCTGAGGGGCTATAACTTGATGTGACACTGAAATAAGGAGGATCCAAAGAATCAAAATTAAAATGGAATCACTTAATACATTATTTACTGTTCTGCTTGAATAATAGGTACATGTAAAAATGTAATCATAAACAGCAAAATTGAAGTTCAAAAGAGAAATCGAAAACATGAAATCGCAATTTGAAATTGAAAAGCTAAATCTAAAACCTACTTACAAATGTAAAAAGAAAAAGTTAAACAGAAATCTAAGTGTTCAATTCATAAGTTAAAACATCTGTTAAATTAAAAATTAAAAAACAATATAGGCTATATATTTCCCCCCCGCATTTGTATTTCCCATATCCATTTGCCTTTTTCAATTTTGGAATTGTGAGCAGCATATAAATGTGGAGGCGTGGTCCTCCCTTCAGTCAACACCCTGGGTGGGCAGAACCTTAAAGACTCCAGGGGAAGCCATACATTACGAGGGTGAAATGTTTGGTTTACAGTCAGGTCATAGGCAAGGTTAGGCCTTTGTACAGCAAAGACCTACAGCGTAGCTACGGCGGCACTTCGATGCATAAGTATAATTTGGCCATTAGGTGAGCCGAAAAAAGATGGCTGTACCCTCTCCTAACACCGGCCCGCCCACAGCGTCGACTGATAGGAGGAACACGCCTCCTCATTCATATGCAACTTGCAATCCCAAAATTGAAAATGTAAAAAGTAAAATGGAAATGGGAATTAGAAATGTTAAAATAGTAAACATATTTTTCCAACTTTTGGATTTAATACTTTAGATTTCTATTTAAATATATTATAGTTCATTTTCAAATTGCTGTTTTATTTGTTCCATTTCTCTCAAATTTACTATTTACTACTAAAAAAACATTTAGCAAATCCATTTCAATTTTGGCTCTTTTGAAACTCTGTCTTGCTTTCAGAGATGTATATTACACACTAGAGACAAAGATGCAGTTTTATACACTATTGCTTGAGTAATGCAATGACTTAATTGACAGCAAACCAAACAGCATCAAATTGTCTGCAATGGAGCACCAGGAGCAGATGCACTCATGTTGACAAGCAAATAAAAAAAAGAAATACAAATAAGTGGACTGGTTCCAACACCATAAGCTGCCACTGAGTCCACAAGATGCAGACCATTTTGGCTGTACTATGAAGCAGTGATACACACATTTAATCACTGAAGTGGTGAAGCACAACCATTTAAGGTAGCATACATTCATGAGGGAGCACAGTAGACCTAGAGAGAGGCAAAACAGATGAGCAAACTCTTCCACGGAAGCTTCCGGCCTAGTAGTTGTCAAATCTATATAAGACAAACTTAATGAGAGAAATTTCCTTTCTAACCCTAGACTGTAAAATGAAGAAAAGAAGTGAGTTAAACATACTTTTATGTGTACTCTTACACTGTTCCCAACAGACATTTTAGCTACAGCTTTAAAAACTGCAAGTAAAATAGTCAGTCACTGTGAAAGAAAGAAGCACTGTAAGCCCATTCAGTTAAATTACCACTTCATAAAACATTAAATCTGCCATCTGTCTAGTATTGACCAAAAACGCTCACTGACTATGTTTAAAATTGATTCTGCTCTACTGGAGTGTGCATACATTAGACAGGCGATGATACTGGCCCAGTCAGGAAAAAAGTTAACATTGGGCCCTGTTGCTGGATACTGAACTAAATGCAAGTCAGTTTTATTCTTACCTCATTTAAAGGCCCTATATGTACGTTTTCGGCCGAAATTAACATTCATTAAGTATTTTTTATTGCCAATGAGTGAATTCTCCATAACTAATGAGACCAGCCTTGTCTCTCTCTGTTCAGCCGTTCAGTCTCTGTATGAGCAGGAATGTGGAGGACTTGGGTCGAGTTTTCGCGGCAAATCTACCGGATGTGACGTTGTGCGCGTTCCCGAGCCTGCCTCTCACACACACACACACACACACACACACACACACACGGGGCACGCACGAGCCAGGAGCGAGTGTAAGAGACTGACTGCATCTCCCCTAATGGCCACTGTCATACACTGTCAGTAAGAGTAACAATTTACATATAGGGCCTTTAACAACATTTAATTAAAAAAAACATCGTACACAATTGTTAGCACCCCGTGCTGCCAGTCTAAGTCCAGTTACATGTAAAATTAAATTTTGTATGTCTGCTTCAAGATTGGTCCTTTGAAATCCTCTGGCAAGCCTTTACTGCTGCCTCTTGCTTTTTAGTGGATCTCAACTGGCTTCTCATGTACACATCAAGTTTGGCTATTCTTTCCTCTGTTGTGGAGTTGACTACAGAGCTAACTTACCAAATGTCACAGGACTGAGACCTAGAGAAAACAAAATTCCCATAAACTTTTTGCAGCCTTTCATTGTGCGTAGAAATTCATATGGACTAATTCCAAAGCACGTCAATAGAAAAATAATCAGGAGAAATATTACCCTAAAATGTGCAATAGCTATCTTGATGCTAGGTAATATTAAAGTTATATTTTCATCCTGATATATTATCTCCTAGTCGCAATTTCATTACAGACACACACAGGCGATCTGGATAGTTGTAGGGTACAGCTTACTCGCTAGCAACGCTACCAGTGCCTCTTTATGTTTGTTAGTCTTTAAGTGAATCATACCATTTTACAGTCTGCTAACAATGTAGTCAGTAAAATATTGTAAAACTTTCAATGGAAATGATGGTCTCAAATATCAGCCTGTCTCTTATTCTATCCCAACCTCGACTGACTCGCCAGCAAGAAAGGGTGCCAATAATTGTGACTTTTTTAGAATAAGGTGTTCTCACGTTTTTTCTTACTTCTGAGAACCTCATTATTTACATTATTTATTTATTTATATTCATGTGATTGACAAAAAACGTAAAACGTAAAATAATCCCTGTACAATTTTGTCTGACATGGCAATACATCTGAATTTCATTTTTCACTAATGAATGTTTGGGGAAACCAAGTCACTGCATGTGAAGAGTTTCATTCCAAAACACCATAGACATTTAGTAAGCTGACTTTTGTTTCATAATAAAAGTATATCATACAAAAGAGCGCGCGCGCGCGCGCACGCACACACACACACACACACACACACACACACACGTCTTCATTCGGTAAGCCTAATATAAATTTAACAAATTTGCATATAATGAATTACAAAAGTAAATAATTTCATTGAGCAATTTTGACAAATATCACAATATCAAAAATATCTTCTTTTACAGAAACTGTATTTCAAATGGTAGGCGACTGCAGAGGAAAAGTGGTAGATAGCCATTTAGCTTGTTAGCCCTTATCCAGTGATTATTATGCCTACATCTTGAAAGCAAAGAAAATGTTTTAATTTTCTTTTTTTAAGAGAGTACACACTGTCCGTAAAAAAAGAGTAATGTATCCATTATTCATTTATTCAATTCCAAAATGAGATATCCACCATTTGAAGACACCTCCTCTAACAAAATGATGGCTGGTTTTAAAGTAAAGTCCATTATGGGTAACTATTAAAAGTTAGGAGTCATCTTAAGATCTGTGATTTTGAAATATTGACTGATGACATTTAGGAAGCAACATTTTCCCAAAATGGAAATAGTGTTTTGGAATGAACCCCTTAAATTGTACTGCTGTTTGACTGTGTATCGCCTTGTTTGATGCAGTACCCTTTCAGTGATGTAAAGGCAAACAGTAACTATGTTTTGCCTGTTTTAAAAGGTAGGCTCATGACTACTATTTGGACTTCATATCAACAAAAATACTGACATATCCCTAAAATGCTTCTAAACAATACCCCATTTAATTTCTGTACCAACAATACATTTGGCAGAACTTGCTCTTTCCCTTTATAGGTCAAAAGTTATCACCGACATGGCCAATTTCTCCAGAACTTACACATATCAAAGGTTACTGTCATTAACTATGTCCAGTGTTTTCCACATCTTGGGCTCTTGAGATAATTGATTTTTGAGCATTTTAATTGGATAAGCATCAAAACAAATGACAAATATCAACCCCTAACTCCCAATTAGCAGCTTTTATATACTTTAAGCTTGTTTCTTGTTTTCCACATTATTGTTTCTTTCCTGTTTACGTCAATGTCCAACAGGAAAATATTTAAATTTAGAGCTTTCCATGGTCAAAATAGGAAAGGACCCATTTTGTGGTGGCACTGAATTGACCCTACTGACAGCTTAAACATCTGCTATTGAGAGCTGTCCAGTACAACGAGGGAAAATATATCAAAAGAACACAATAAATAGCAAAGACAAAATAAAAGACAGAAATAGGATATTGTTTGAAACTCAGATGTTATGAAATGTGCCCTTGCCTTTCACGCCAGCAGCCCAAGCATTCCATCCAGCTGTGTTTTGTGGATATATAGCGTTTTGAAACAGGCAGGCGGCAGTGACGGATATTGCGGTTCACAAAGAAACACACTTTTGATCACATCTAAAAGGGAACATTGTAATATAATGAGAACAGCCATATTGCGTATATAAAAGGGATCTATGAACCTTCATCTCCCATGTAAAAAAAATAATAAAATTGACAATTGAAAATTTGGCATGCGTTGCATTTTGGAAAAGAATCTCTTCATATGTCTCACTGAGAAAAGGGTGAAAAATAGATATATAACCAATATAGTTCACCGAGTTACTCTATCAGTTGGAGTCACTGTTGTCTGAACTGGAGCCGCTGGAGCTGCTGCTGCCCGAATCTGAAGAACTACTGATGCCACCGAGATGGGATACAGCTGTACCGCCTTTCTCTGGATGAGGGGAAATAAAGGCAGCAGTGACTTACTTGTATACCCAGATATGCATATCACACAAACACCCATTCACATATACTGTGCCCACACCTCAAAAATGCAACGTACACGGACAAAAGCACACACAGGAACACACACACACACAAAAACAAACAGTAATAATCCAAAAAACATAAAAAGCTAAAAACACAGAACCTGACCATATGTGAGTCAGTGTAGAGGAAGAAAAACAGAAGTATGATTCATGCAGGTGCATGATTTTTGTAAAAACTACTTTGAGCTCAGAAACAGTCCCCTGTGCATTTCCCCCTGGGACCCTTCCTTCGATGAGCGCAGGGTTGTTATGCTGCGTTCATGTCTTATTGGATTTACCGTAAATACGACCTGCCGCCTGGGAAAAACCGTTCATGTCAACCTCCTAGTTTTAATTACAAGTAGGATAACGGGACTTTTTTGCGGGCTCCGATTTCTCCCACTTGGCGTCACAAATTGCGTTAGTGTGTCAACAGGAGCAGTAAACACTGCAGCGAATCCACCAATGTCGGCAGTCCAAGACAATCAAAATCAAAATGATCGTTTATTTTCACAGTAACACAATCAAGTCTACTTACAAAAAGTGAGTAATGACTGCTACACTTTGTTTATGGTTGATTTTAAATTCATAAATAAAATGTATTTTGAGTGTGGGCGTTCCAACGAGTTAAACACGTGAACGCTTCCAAGTTCAGAGACGTCATCTCATTTTCGCACTTCTTCCCATATGACTTGAACGCGGCATCAACTCCTTTAAACACTGTAGACCTAGGAAGAGTCCAGGTGCCAAGGGAATAGGTAGACCCCTGCTCAATTCACGTGCAGAGCAGTTGGGTCCAATTTTAACTACATCTTTCAGCTGTCATTTATTGCAGCTCTGTGGGAACGGTCTACTGTAGTGCCTGGTGCCAAGAACAGCTGCCCTAAGGTTCCCAATGACTACAGGTAGGTTGCCCTGCCTTCTGTATCTCCCATCATGTGACATCATCAAAATTAATTTGCATATTATGGTTGTTGTGTGAAGTCACCCATGAGATATAAAGATTTATAGTTTATTTATAAGTTAAATTTTAATATTGCAAAGTTTACTTCCTGAAAAATTTATTAGATACTGGTCAATAAATAACAGACTTGATTTGTATGAAATTATTTTTACAACAGTGCGATTAAGTTTGATAATGCCCAGGTATGGAGGAATGAAGTGTCTCAAACTCCAACTGCCTGACCTGACAGGCTATTGAAGACCATGGTGCCATGACAACTGTGATAAAAAAGGACAGACATGCCCCTTGTCTAAAGAAGCCTGCAAAGTTCCAGGTTGATAAGACCTAAATGCCTTATATTGAGTCAACACTGACTTTTCATTTATTTGTTAGTATGGTCATCTTTACATTACAGAGAAGAACACTCCAGTTAAAATTGTGGAGCCGGTAAGAAAGCAGGAGTACAGTTCAGTAGCCTGAGTGACAAAAAATCGACATCAACTCTTGAGGCTGCCTGAAACTCTGCATCAACACCTTGCATTGGCGAGTGACTGTTGTTATTGTGCCTGTCAGTCTTATAGTTTTCATGTAGTGATGTTTTTAATACTTCCTGCAAAACCACGTGGCTACTGGGACAAATACAGATCACACTTGGTGTAAGGAAGGCGGTACAAGGCCTCAGTACTTACGTTCATGTTTCTTCAATTTCTTATGTAAACATGACTTGACATATTGCTCAAGTTCACGCAGAGTGGAGGGCTTGAGCGTCTCAAAGTCAATCTCAATCTCGTCTGGGTTGGAGTCACGTAGTGACGGTTCTCGTGTCTGGATGATGCGCACCACACGGCCCAGCTTTGCCCCAGGTAACCGGTTAATGTCCAGGCTCAACTGGTGCTTCTCATCGTATGTCATAGGCAGAGATTCATCATCTGAATCATAGCCCCTGGCTCCCTTCCTTGGTTGCATGGAGGACAAGACAAAAACGATCAAAGGTCTGTATGGAGTGATGTACTATGAATGCAGAGGTCAGTTATGTAAAACATCCTACCTGGAGCTGGTGTTGACAGCACCTTTCTTCTGCTGGCCCTGCTTTCCTGCCTTCTTTTCCTCATCTGTATTGCCTTTACTGTGCTTGGTGTCCTCTTTCTTGTCATTCTCTTTTTTCTTCTTTGGTTTACTCACAGGGGCCTGAGAGAGTGCGGCAAGCTGTTCATGGACGGCTTTAAGCTGGGTAGAGAGCCAATGAAAATGGGTTAGCGTAGTGCCACATGGCAATATTAGCACAATAAGCAGAACGACAAGACTGGAGAAAACTCGGCTATAGATTTCCAATGAAAATACACCTTTTAACCTCAAATTATCTTGATCCAGAATACTTTAACTGAAGAACACTAAATGGATATAAAATAAGAGCTAATGCCCCATCTTTACTCCTTGCAATAACATACATCTTATATGCAGACAGTATCTAGATGTGAATGACCCACATTTCATTTACATCTGCCAGGTTCAACATGATGATTTTTTTCATAACAACCACCAGGCAAATTAATATATCCACTTTTTCATCAATTTTTGTAATTTATAATTGTAAAATGTATATTATTGACAGTTGTTAATATACAGCCGCAAAAACACTGAAAAGTATGCAAAACATTAACAATAATTGTTTGATTGTAAATTAAATTGCAATTTTTATCAGCTCATTCATAGATGAGCCTTCATAGTTAACTGACAGAAGCTTTTCTGTAAATGTAACCAGCAGTAATATGTAAAAAACAAAACCAGAGGAAATTCATGAGGCTATTAAATCTCGCCATCCATTTTGCCGATATATTAGTCAGACTTGATGAATGGTTGTCAGCTAGCCCCTTTCCCTCAATGCATCTTGGATGCATTTACCCCTGGGTTTAATGTAGTTATGCTTTATCCAGATAAAATCTGGCATGTTAATGCTAGGTATAAAGAGAGTCAATTTCTCTATGGCAAGATTTTTTTTAGGAAAGCCAACCTACATAATAAGAACACTGAAAATGTGATCAAATGAGATACATTTAACCAAGTTATAAATATGTTGACTCAAGAACGTTCAGCGTGCTGGTCAAGCCCTCTGACCATGTCTGCATTCAAAAGCCTCTCATCAGAACCTTGATGGATGACCTGACAGTAACAACTACATTAGTGCCAGATTGCAGATGGGCCTTGAGAAGCTCATCACTTGAACATTGATCAAAATTCAGATCCATGGTGTTGAGGGAAAGTTGGATGACAAATTTCACATTTCTCTAGAAGGCACACTGATTTAATCCATCCCAGAAAAATCTACCAGAAGCCTGAGCGAGATCTTTGACTGCAAACCTGAGGGATACTGTCCATCTAGGTAACTAGTCTACAGCTAGAGACTGCTGGTGGCAGTCAAAATAAATAAATAATAATAATCAAGACTGCTAGGAAATATTGTGAACTGGATTTGACATCCTCCCTTCTATGGCCCCCAGGGTGGAGGAGTTGCATGCCAGCAGGATGGTGGGGATGCGGCCGCAAGTTTCATAGAAGAGATAGGAACAGGGAATGGACCATAAAACCTCTCAGTCTAAGTTATGGCAGGCCAAGCCTCAGCGTATCAGTCTACAATGTCCTCTCCAGCCTGCCCAACCTCCTCTGCTAGGGCAAGACTGGGTTACCATCATGCCCCATATGGCTCAGGAGAGGAATCCTGGAGCACGTCCTAAGCTATTGCCTGAAAGCCCTGGGAGAAGGCCACTATCATTGGAACTATAACAGGTGCTGAAGGCTCGAACGGACACCATCTGCAGAGGCATCACCCAAGGGAGGCCCCTCCACCCAGCAAATCAGTGCATGGCTTTTATCAAAGTGGGGGAGAAGCCCCAGCCAACAGGGTCTGTTGGGTTCCTTGGAACAGCAAAATAATGGAGGCTGAAGGTTGACCCAGAGCTGTAGCTCCCAGAAACCATCACAGGGATCGTGCCTGGTCAAACATTGAACTACTGATAGATTTTCATGCTGAAAATATCCTATGGATGAGGCCAATGAGAGGAACAGTACAGTGTTTGGCCATTGAGGTGGGAAGCAGAAATCGAAAGCAAGAAAAGTATGTTTTAAAGCATTAAAGTGATAATCCGCAAGATTGTTTTTGGGGGTTTTTTTATTTTATTTTGGTGACATCTTTGGTGATAAGCGGTCATTGCTGTGGTGTTTTAAACTACACTTCCCAGTGATCACTTCGCAACAGTGTTACCAGCTCTTTTGACGTCACTGGACTGATAGCACCTGCCACACCCCAAGCAAGCAAGCATGGACTGAGACTAGTGAAGTAAAGATGAATAAATGCACTAGTGCTTTATAGTTGCTCAGCTGGAGGGGTGGTATGCATGATTGGAGTGAGTCAACTACGTTGACTTTAAAAACTCCACCTGTTAACACCAAAGTGCTGTGGTATCAAAGTGTTGTTTGAGAATCGCTGAACAAAATGTTTAATTAATGTGCTGACTTAGCCACTAGTTAGAATATCACAGAGCTACTTCCTGGTATATGGATGCACAGTGCACCAGCCTCGAGTTGGTTGGTGCTTGTTTGACTTCTACCATACTGCCTGGTGTGCGAGCACACACTTTATTTCCATTATGTAGGGATATTGTGGCTCTATGCGGCCTAAACAGTGCATACTGTAATTCCTGTAAGCATCTTATAATGCAATACCAGAATTTAAGCTGGTGCCTAAGAGCAACCATGTCTAGAGACTGTAATATCTACACTACATAAATATATTAAACATGTTTTATAAAATGATGAGATAACTGTTTAGTTTCACTATTAGTGCATATCTATTACAGTCAATAGCCCCAAGCAAATACTCAACAAATAACATACTATCAACAAAAGACAGCGACTGCTTACAGTAATCTTAGCACTAGACCTGCATTAGTACTTAGCAATAGATCTAATAAGCTGCAACTCAATTTAAGTGCTGGCCCACCATAATAACGTTACTCAATGTAGACTGCGGCTAATAAATGATAGCGAGACCTACCTTTCTTTTACCAAAGAAAAAAAGAGCTACATCTGCATCAGTCCCTTCTAATTTTTGAGTGCTTTTCACCCCCGAAAAGCAATTCCAATGTTCACTCTACTTTTGGCTCGAAGATGGCCCCTTTCTTTGTAGCACACTTGGCTTCCTTTGAGCGATTAATCTGTTTCTTTATTCTTGGATTTTCTGTTAATTCAGTTTGAGTTTCTGTAGGTGGCGCTCTTTTCTTTGTCTGTTCAGCCATGGTGTCGATCGCTGCTTATGCTAACTACCCAGTTCTTCTTCTATTTATTCCAAACAAAACGCTGTTGCCGTTTCCATAAATGTAAAACGCATAATTTTTTGTGCAGTAAATTATTTCTCCCCTAGAAACCACTACCCACTCCTAGGTATTTAGAACAGCAAATGCACCTTTCATGAACTGGGCATAGGTTGAAACACTATTGTATGATATCAACCAGCAATAGAGTAGCAAAACAGACATATATTTATATGAAAGTTTTGCAGATTATTACTTCTAATTTATTAAGTCTACATGTATGAGGCAAAATAATTACGGGCACCAAAGAGGCTGGGTATTCTCCGGCAATTCACACCCCATACAATTAAATACATTAATTTAACAGGAAAATGTAGTCATGAATGTTCATACAGACAAACCAAGCATACCATCTGGAATACCATTAACAAACACTACATCTATGGCACATATTCTCACAAAATTAAACCTCGACCGCTTATGGTTTGTAAAGAAAAAAATTTCATGATGTTGGCTTTCATCTGGAAATAAAATATCAATAATTAACTTGAAGGGAGCAGGCTGGGAAGGGAAGAGCAAGTCACCTGATAATTCTTGCTGCAACCATTTCTCCCCCTGTACATTATCATTTGGAAATAGGTGGCGACAAAAACTATTTTCAAACAAAATGTCATGACAATATCTACCAGCATATCAAAATGACACTGAAATACCAGTAATACAATGTGGATCCAAGTATTCTATGCCTGTATTTGCAAGGAAATGCAAAATTTGAAGCGGTAGAGGATTAATTTGTTGGTCTATGAACGAGGTGATGATGAATTTGTCAAGAAAATAGTGGTTTGCAAGGCAGAGGAGAGAGGGCAACTAAGGCTGCTGTCCTTCCCTCTCTGTCTCAGGGACAGGTCTGGAATGGCAGGCTGTGATGTTAGATTAGAAGATTTAGAGTAAGAAATTGGTGCTGAAACCCACCTGTTCCGCACCCACCTGTTCTTGCAACTCAGCAAGTCGGGTGGCACGCTCCTCCTCCGAGTCTGATTTGTCCAAACTAGAGCAGGTGCCACTGCTCCCACTAAAGGCTGTGCTCTTAGTGGACATGCCACCCACTGATGAGGTCAGCTCTACAGGCTCGTCTGGCATCTTTGCAAACCTCTTCTCAAACAAACCCTGAAACAAATATATGCACAAAGAAGATGAAGTCATGTCAAATAATGGAGAGCTGGAGCTAGAGAACAACCAAAACGTTGGATCCACTTTAAAGTCTTAAAGAGGCAATTTAACAATTCACAACACACCTGAAGTTTTCTGGCCCTAGCAACAACATCGTGATCTGGGGGGTTATATTTGTAGCAATTTGAGAAAATTAATCGGACATCTGCAGCAAAACCTTGTGCATCCTGGTACTCTCGTCCATCCATCTTTTTCTGGAAATTAACAACTTGATGTTATCAAAGAAAATAATAGCATCCATAAGACAACATACATCATCAAAATTAAAAGTGAACCATAGAGAATAAGTATGTGTTGCTGTGTATGTGTTTGTGTAAGTATACTTACTTTGACAGTGCTGAGATCCATAGGGTATTTGATGATGTCATGGTAATCATGTAGCTCCAGAGCCTCAGCATCAACAGGCTTGTAGAAAGGCCACGCATAGGCTGCGTGTTTCTTAGACAGCATTTCGTTCAGGATATTGTCACAATACTTGAGCTGTTCACTCAGTCTACCCAGTTTGGTTGGACGCTGGGGCAACTCCCTTTTTTCAAAGTCCTTCCTAGGAGGCTTGATGGCTCGGCCTGCTCTTTCACGTCTTGGCTTGCTCTCCGGTAAATCACTTAAGCTGGTTATGATTGCCGAAGTCATAATTGTAGTGGTATCGGCCTTCCTCTTCAGCCCTTTCTTCTGAATGAACACACAAAACACCACAATAAGGTACGATTCTCCTTATCCTCTCTAATTTAAAGATACAAATATAATTAAGGGTCGGTGGCACAAATGGTGACTCACTCCGATGGCAGTCTGGAATGACTGGTTGGGGGTTGAGGGTGAGTTGGAGGTAGCAGAGTTGAGGCTTGTCTGATAAATGGGTGGAGAGCATGAGGTCACCGTTTCATCCTGCCCACCTGTGTGAATTTACACAAATTAAAAGAGAAAAAGCAAAAAAATTAAAATACATTTGGAGTAGTAGTTACACCATGTTTTGCATTTTGTCAAGTATGCAATGTGCTACATTTAGAATGTTCTTATCAGTACACTGCTGGGAAATGAGCTGCAATGACACATCCTTATCCTTAAAAACAAACCTTGTTATCGTTTTAAAGGGCAGCCCCAATTATCCGCTTTATGCTTTCATGTAGTCCAGTTTGGGAGGTCTTGCTTGATTCAACATGTCGTAAATAGCTGTAAAATCTATCTGTGCTGGCCTTTGTGACAATTAATTTGATAATAATGATATATTTAGATACAATTCTGCAAAGCTTTAGAGCAGCTTTATAGCTGCACAAGGCAAGATTTCTATTTAAAAATATGCCCATCTCATCAGCCTAAATCACAGTGGGGCTGCAATAGGCAAGAGCGTACCATCCCCCCAATTTAGACCCCATAGATTTGCACTATTTGCCACAATTAAATTCTAGTGTTGGGTATGGACACCTCTCCGCCCACAGGAAGTGACGAATCAAAACTTAAGGGCAAAATTCTAAACTGTCTCCTAAACAGCAGCGAGCTGGACTCCCCAATGTTAGATCTTTTGCCCCTTCAGTATCCTTTGGAATAAAGTGATCACAGACCGGCCAGGTTGGTAAACATGAGCATGCTGTGTGCAGTGTACTAATGCCACATCACATGATTTCTGGACATTGTACCTTTAATACAAGTAGTAGTTTATTACCTGGCACGATATTTTTTTTGGCCTTGCCTTTGGGTGCAGGAGGTAAAAGCTCCACTTCCCCTCGAGGCATCTGGGAAACTTTTTGCAAGAATATCTTTTCCAAGGCAAGGGCCATCAGCACTATGTCATCTGTTGGCTAGAGTAAAGTGGGAAATCTATGAGGCATTACCATCTATGAGGCTAACCGACATGGTGTATTTCCGCTCATGTAGCTCCTCACCTTGTTATATATGTAGCAGTTGGTGAACATGGTGTTGAAGTCTTGCATACATTCAGTAGCACTCCAATAGTAGTTGTTCTCCAGTCGTTTCTTGATGGTTCCCAAGTCCATAGGAGACGTTATTATCCTATGATAGTCCTATTTAACAAAAGCAATCAATGTGTCAGATGCATGTAGTCTTGCATTTTGTTGTTTCTGTTCCACACCTTCAAAATAACTATCAATGCCTGTTTGACGAAGAAGAAAAAAACTCTATTTGTGCAATTTTTGCATTTTAAACAACTTCAAGGGTTATTTCGTGTAATTCTGGGTTCTTAAATTGTTTCATTATTGGGTGGGTAGCTACACACTGACATACTGACAATGTCAGTGTTGCTTGAGGATATTAAAACACAAAATCTCTCAATTCTGAAATGAATGGCAATGAATGCCAGATCGAAACAACAGTTCTGACACAAAATCTGAAAACTACTCACTGGTAGTCCAAGTTTGACTGCATCGACAGGCTGGTAAAAAGGCCAGGAAAACTGGTGCCGCCACAGGGCCCTGATCACTACGTTCTGCATGTACTGCAACTGGTTAGTCTTCCGGCCAGGCTTGGTGGGGTTGGTCACCTCAGGGGGCGGGGGATTGACAAGCTGTGGAGGGTCTGGAGTTGGTGTTGTAACTGCTGACATGATGGTGACGGGAAGCGACTGGTGTTCAAGAACTAGCCACAACCTCTGCTGGTTGCAGTATCTTCAGTGAGTTCTGTAGTTTTTGTCCGTCAGCTCTTCAGAGGCTCTAGAGGAGCACCATCCCATTTCAGAGGCCTACGGTGTGACCTGTCGACATCAAAACAAAACCAGCATTGAAATACCAGTTACATGAATTTTGAGTGAAGGTGGTGTGGTGTCTTTTAACTTGTCTGTCAATGTATTTTACTAACCAAATGTATGTACTATTAGTGGCTTACTAACCAATATGCTTGCATGTATGTATGCTTGTTCGACTACGGTCTTGTGCTGTTGCCAACCCTATGTGCTACATGCTTTATGTGCTGCTTGCTCATAACTGTTGTAAAATCTGCTTAAATCTTGTCCTGTTGCTTTGTCATGTTGTCATGTCAACAATTTTTATCTGATCCAACTCCTACGTATAGCTTTGTCTTTGTTTTTTTGCATGCTTGTGTATACTGTTCTTAATATTTGCTTTTAATATTAGGGAGCCAATTGTAACATCTGGCCAGGGACTACAGATGAAAACTAGCCTTTTTAACTAACTCTGACACATTTACAGTAATGTTCATTAATGTGCACTGTCCCTGTCAAATGAACCGGAAAAAAAAAATATATATATATATGAGATTGTGCCCATGGTCCAGAGAGTCAAGTTATATCTCTAAAATAAGCAGCCTAATTACTGAAACTTTGCTGACAATATAATGCAGCTAGGTGTGTGTGTGTGTGTACTATGGACATCCCAATGAAATCTGGCCAACAGGCGACAGTAAAAACACCTCAAACTCCTCCTACCTAAACAGCCTAACTCATTGTCTGCTTGGAACAATATCGCACCACAATTGAAGCAAGTAGTATGCTAACTTAACTAACTGACGATGTACGGAACATCACCTCATGAGATAGCAGAATGCTAAAAGCTTCATGTTTGCCAAGGACACAATTGCCCAATTAGCCAATGCCAATTTGAAACAGAGTTGATAAAGTACAAGTATCCTGATACAGCAGAAAAATATGCGCTGCTGAAGCATTGCAAGCTGGGGAAAAGGGTCCTGTCCCTCTTGAATTGCTGTCCTAAACTGATGCAGATGTTGCTGATGCAGAGAGTTTGCTAAGCTAAATTTTGGTAACCCAGCATGGTAGCTAATGAGCCATCAATTAGTCATAGTTGTAATAAATAAATGTGGGGTAAGTTGATCATGTTTGAGGTTGTATGAATACAAACTGAACAAAGTACATTTTATTAAACAAGACCGTGTGCAAAGCCACGGAACAGCCGGGCACCTATATAGCTTGGAGGGGAATGTGCATACTGCCACCCACTGGAGCAACTTGCAGTGTAAATGCCATTGTCAATACAATATTTTCACAGGAAAAAGGAGGCACCTTGCCTGGGTCCAGACCTTTGAATCCGCCCACTTCCACCGAGTCGCCGGCAGATTCTAAATATATCGCCTGACATCGTAGTTTGTTTTTACTTCGCTCCGCTCCACTCGTAAAACAGGCAAAACCTCGGTTATGTAGCTAAGCTAAGTAAGCGGTGTGTTTGGCAAGGCTACGCATCAGTGTCGACTTAAGATGACGTTAGATTC